>PITA01001163.1:0-113789 GCA_004023965.1 Spilogale gracilis
AAATAAAAAAAAAAAAAAAAAAAAAAAAAAGAAAAGGAAAAAACCTCCATGTAATCTCTATCCCATGTATGCGGTACAACCGTACATCTCAATTACTTTTTTTCTCCCTACATTCTTCATAGTAAAAGTAAAGAATGTGTGATATTTCTGACATTAATCTAGTAGCATTCTTAGGAACCACATCTGGCAATGGTTTTCAGTTTTTTGGATAATTCTTTTGATGTGTATATTCATTTGATTTATTCATTTTTATTTTTTCTGTTTGAGTAATGAAGTAGGTTAATAATTATCAGCTTATTTGGAATTAAATGATAAGATCTAAAGTGTCAGAAGTAAAGACCTATGATTCATAGGGATTTACTTTTCCATATTACAACAGAATTTTAATAGTAATCAAAAAGGTAATACTTTTTAAAAACCTGAGGTTGGGTAGTTCCTACTTAAATTGACAATTTGACACATGTTAAAGGTGGTCAACTCAACAATGATTAAAATATGAAATGCTTCACAGTTTTTTGAAGACATTTCTGAAAAAAGTTATACATTTTTACATATTTCAGTTTTCATATTTTATTATAATGGATTTAATTAAGGGGAAAGATCTTTGTTTACTGAGCATTACATTCTCATATTTATTTCCTGCCAAAAGGATCATTAGCTTTTGTCACACAATTCATCATGGTGAAATTGTGCCCTAAAGAAATAAGTATGAATGAAACAAAAGCTTTTTTTAGTATAAATCAAGAGGGAGAATAGGATACTAAAGAGGGGCGCCTGGGTGGCTCAGTTGGTTAAGCCACTGCCTTCAGCTCAGGTCATGATCCTGGAGTTCCGGGATCAAGTCCTGCATCAGGCTCCCAGCTCTGCGGGGAGTCTGCTTCTCCTTCTGACCTTCTCCACTCTTGTGCTCTCTTTCACTCTCTCTCTCAAATAAATAATTAAAATATTAAAAAAAAAAAGATTAGTTGACCACAGAGTTGAGGGTTCTATTTCTGGGTTCTCTATTCTGTTCCACTGATCTGTTTACCTGTTTTTGTGCCAGTACCATACTGTCTTGATGATTACAGCTGTGTAATAGAGCTTGAAGTCCAGAATTGTGATGTCACCAGCTTTGGTTTGCTTTTTCAACATTCCTTTGGGTATTTGGGGTCTTTCTGGTTCCTGTAAATTTCAGGATTATTTATCCGGCTCTGTGAAAAAAAGTGGATGGTATTTTGATGGGGATTACATTGAAGGTGTAGATTGCTCTAGGTAGCCCATTCTACCTACATTTAGCAACATTTGTTCTTCAATCCATGAGCATGGAACACTCTTCCATTTCTTTGTGTCTTCCTCAATTTGTTTCATAAGTATTCTATAGTTTCTGAGTACAAATCCTTTGCCTCTTTGGTTTGGTTTATTCCTCAGTATCTTATAGTTTTGGGTGCAATTGTAAATGGGACTGACTCCCCAATTTCTCTTTCTTCTGTCTCATTGTGAGTGTACAGAAATGCAATTGATTTCTTTGTATTGATTTTATATTCAGCCACTTTGCTGAATTCCTGTCTGAGTTCTAGCAATTTTGGGGTGGAGTTTTTTGGGTTTCCCACTCTTCCACTTCCATAGAGTGGAAGAGTGAGAATTTCTCATCTACAAAGAGTGAGAGTTTGGTTTGTTGATTTGGATGTCTTATTTCTATTTTTTAAAATTTATTTTATTTTTTCAGTGTTCCAAGTTTCATTGTTTATGCCCCACACCTAGTGCTCCACGCAATACGTGTCCTCAGTACCCACCACCAGGCTCTCTCATTCCCCCACCCCTTCCCTCCAAGACACTCAGTTTGTTTCTGAGTCCAAAGTCTCTCATGTTTTGTTTCTCTCCCTGAATTACCCTACTTCCTATTTCCTTTCCTTCTCCTACTGTCCTCTATATTACCCCTTATGCACTGCAAGTAAGTGAAACCATGTGATACTTGACTTTCTCTACTTGGCTTATTTCACTCAGCATAATCTCTTCCAATCCAGTCCATGTTGCTACAAAAGTTGGATATTCTTCCTTTCTGATGGAGGCGTAGTATTCCATATATATGTACCACATCTTCTTTATCCATTCTTCTGTTGAAGGGCACCTTGGCCCTTTCCACAGTTTGGCGATTGTGGCCATTGCTGCTATGAACATTGGAAAACATATGGCCCTTCTTTTCACTACATCTGTATCTTTGGGGTAAATGCCCAGTAGTGCAATTGCAGGGTCATAGGGTAGCTCTATTTTTAATTTTTTAAGGGATCTCCACACTGTTTTCCAAAGTGGCTGCACCAACTTGCATTCCCACCAACAGTTAAGAGGGTTCCCCTTTCTGTGCAGCCTCTCCAAGACTTGTTGTTTCCTGTCTTGTTAATTTTGGCCATTCTGACTGGTGTAAGGTGGTATCTTGGTGTGGTTTTGATTTGAATCTCCCTGATAGCTAGTGATGATGAACATTTTTTCATGTGTCTGTTAGCCATTTGTATATCTTCTATGGAGAAGTGCCTCTTCATGTCTCCTGACCATTTTTTGATGTGTTCATCTTCTTTTTGGATGTTGAGTTTGAGTACTTCTTTATAGATCTTGGATATCAGCCCTTTGTCTGTAGTGTCATTTGCAAATGTCCTTTCCCATTCCGTGGGTTGCCTCTTTGTTTTGTTGACTGTTTCCTTTGCTGTACAGAAGCTTTTTATTTTGATGAAGTCCCAAAAGTTCATTTTCGCTTTTGTCTCCTCTGTCTTTGGAGACGTGTCTTGAAAGAAGTTGCTGTAGCCAATGTCAAAGAGGTTACTGCCTATCTTCTCTTCCAGGATTTTGATGGATTCCTGCCTCATGTTGAGGTCTTTCATCCATTTTGAGTTTGCTTTTGTGTGTGGTGTAAGAGGACATCTTATTTCTTTTTGTTGTCTGATTGCTGAGGCTAGGACTTCTTATAGTATGCTGAACAACAGAGGTGATAGTAGATATCCCTGTCATGTTCCTGACCTTAGGAGGAAAGCTTTCAGTTTTCCTGCATTGAGAATGATATTTTCTGTGGGCTTTACATATATTGTTTTTATGATATTGAGGTATCTTTTATGATATTGAGGTATCATATCAATCCTTCTATCCCTATACTGTGAAGACTTTTAATCAAGAAAGGATGCTGAACTTCGTGAAATGTTTTTTTCTGCATCTATTGAGAGGATCAAATGGTCCTTGTCCTTTCTTTTATTAATTTATGTATCACATTGATTGATTTGTTGATGTTGAACTACCCTTGCAGCCCAGAAATAAATCCCTCTTGGTTGTGGTGAATAATCCTTTTAATGTATTGTTGAATTCTATTGGCTAGTATCTTGGTGAGAGTTTTTGAAAATATGTTCATCAGGGATATTGGCCTATAATTCTCCTTTTTGGTGGGGTCTTTGCCCTGTTTTGGAATGAATGTAAATGCTGGCCTCATAAAAAGAGTTTGGAAGTCTTCCTTCCATTTCTTTCTTTCTTTCTTTTCTTTTTCTTTCTTTTTTTTTTTTTTTGAAACAGCTTCAGAAGAATGGATATTAATTCTTTAAATGTTTGGTAGAATTCCCCTGGGAAGCATCAGGCCCTGGACTCTTGTTTGTTGGGAGATTTTTCATTACTACTTCAATTTCCCTGCTGCCTATGGGTCTGTTCAGGTTTTCTAGTTCTTCCTATTTCAATTTTGGTAGTTCATACTTTTCTAGGAATGCATCCATTTCTTCCAATTTGCCTAATTTGTTGGGATATGGTTGCTCATAATATGTTCTTATAATTTTATTTCTTTGGTATTGGTTGTGATCTCTCCTATTTCATTCATGTCTTTATTTGAGTTCTCTCTCTCACCCTCTCTCATCTTTGATAACTCTGGCCAGAGGTTTATTGATCTTATTCATTCTTATTCATTCTGTTAAAGAACCAGCTCCTAGTTTCGTTGACCTGTTCTACTGTCCTATTGGTTTCTATTTCATTGGTTTCTGCTCTAATCTTTATTAACTCTCTTCTGCTGGGTTTAGGCTTTATTTGCTGTTCTTTCCCTAGCTCCTTTAGGTGTAAGGTTAGGTTGTATATTTGAGAAGCTTCTTGTTTCTTGAGAAGAAACTAAGTTTTTAAATGAGCAAAATATTTGGATTGGCTATTCACAGGAAGAGAAACACAAATGAACAAATATTGAAAAGGCACTCAAACTCATTTGCACTTAAGGAAATGAAAATTAAAACCACAATTTAAAAAACACTAAATATTTATCAGTTTTGAAAAATTAGGAAGTCTGTCAACAAAAAGTATTGGTAAAGATATGAAACTGCAATTATCATACACTGTTAGTGAGAATATACATGGGTACAATCAGTTTGGAAATTAGTTTGGCACTATCTGGGAAAGCTAAAGATATGTATATCCAATGATCCAACTACTTTTATGTAGCTGGGGAGAATGTGTATATATGCACCAGAAGAAATGTATGACATGTATCATTTAAACATCAATTTATGTAGAAAACAAACTTATGATTGCCAGAGGGGAGGACAGGTAGGGGGATGGGTTAAACAGACAATGGAAATTAAGGAGTATACTTGTGGTGATAAACGAAGGGTGATGTGTGGAAGGGGTGAATCACTAAACTGTACATTTGAAACTAACATAATGCTGTAATGATAACCGTAATTAAAATAAAACTTAATTTATGCATTTCACGAATGTAAGAGAGTAAAGGAGGAAAATCATAAAATGATCTCGAAAGATGCAGTATGTGACAGAAGTCAACATCCACTCATAATAGAAACTCTTGGCAAACTAGAAAAGATCTGAAATCTAGAGAGTTTCAAATGTGTATGAATTAGAGACTATAATGCTTATTTTCCTACTTAAATATCCTTTGAATTATTTGGTTTACAAAATCTAAGACAGTAGTAGTATTCTGCGGCAAGCTTCCTTAAAGATTGTCCTTCAGGGTATCTGGCTGGCTCACTAGGTAGAGCATGCAACTCTTAATTTTGTGAATTTGAGCCCTGTGTTGGGTGTAGAACTTATATTTTTTTTAAAAAAGGAAGGAAACTTAAATATAGTCCCTCTATTTATCAAATCTTCATAATATCTTTTTCATTAAGTATTTTATTGTATAAGATTTCAAAGGTTAAGGTGGGTTACAAATAAAATCAAAGTGTTAATAGTACTTTGGAAAAAATATTAGTTTCCCCATTATTATATTCATGCATATCCCACAGTCCCTTATCTTTTAATTTATAGACTCTATGTTGGCAGGAAGTATATTCTTCCATAAAGTGAAGTCCGATAGTTGATGCATTGTTTAATTTAGAGTTAAATCTGATTATAACACAGACTTTGGAGTAAAAAAAAGTCTCAGGTTTAGATCTTTGATTTTTGGCTTCCTAGCTATGTATGATCTTGGGCAAGGTAGGTATTTAATCTACCTGTTTGTTTTTCTTCCATAAAATCAGGATAAAAATACCCAGGCCAGGTGTGAGGATTAACTGATAAGTATAAAGCATCTGGCACTCAAAAAATGTTATCTATTATCATATTTTGGAACCAGGTAAAGTAAATATAAGTTAAAGTTTTGCCAGGTTGAACTTGGGAGACCCCAGGCCTTGGGGCCTCCACCCACCCCATCCCAAAGATGTTGCTAAAGGTTCTTATTTTTATCAGAAGAAAGAATTCAAGGACAGACACAGGACAGCAAAGGAGCAACACAAGCAAAAAAGTTAATTAAAGTGAAAGTATACTCTTGAGATGTAAGAACAGATGAGCTCAAGAGAGGGAGAGAGAGACAACAAAATCACAAATGAAAGAAGAAATAACAACGCCAAGGAAATACAAATAATTATAAGAGAATATTATGAAAAACTGTATGCCAACAAATTGGACAATCCAAAAGAAATGGATAAATTCCGAAAAACATATAACTTCCCAAAACTGCGTTAGGAAGAAATAGGAAATTTGAACATACTGATTCCCAGCAATGAAACTGTATCAGTAATAAAAAAAACTCCCCCCAAAACAAAAATCCAGGACCAGATGGCTTTACCAGTGAATTCTACCAAACATTTAAAGAAGAGTTAATATCCATTCTTTCAAATTATTGCAAAAAATAGGAGAGGAAAGAAAACTTCCACACACATTCTCTGAGTACAGTATCATTCTGATACCCAAACCAGACAAAGATACCACCAAAAAAAAAGAAGGAGAGAAGTACAGGGCAGTATCTCCAATGAACATAGACGCAAAAACCCTCAACAAAATACTAGCAAACCAAGACCAACAAAACATTAAAATATTCATCCACCGTGATCATGTGGCATTTATTCCTGGGATGCAACAGTGGTTCAACATTCCCAAATAAATCAGTGAAATAGAGTATATCATTAAGAAAAGGGATAAAAACCATATGATCTTTTCAATAAATGCAGTAAAAGCATTTGACAAAGTACACCATCCATAAATAAAAACCCTCAACAAAGTAGGTTTAGAAGGAATATACCTCAACATAATAAAGGCTATAAATGAGAAACCCACAGCTAATATCAAACTCAGTGGGGAAAAACTGAGAACATTTCCCCTATGGTTAGCAACAAGACAAAGAAGTCCACTCTCACTGTTTTATTCAACATAGTTCTGGAGATCCTAGTCATGGCCATCAGACAACAGAAAGAAATAAAAGGCATCCAAATTATTAAGGAAGAAGTAAAACATTCACTATTACAGATGACATGATATCATATACAGAAAACTCAGAAGACTCTACCAAAAGAACTACTAGAATTGATAAATGAATTCAGTAAAATTGCAAGATACAACATCAACATACAGAAATCTGTCACATTTCTATACACCAATAATGAGCAGCAGAAAGAGAAATTAAGAAAACAATCCCATTTATAATTACAGTAAAAAATAAGATACCTAGGAATAAGCCTAACCAAAGAGGTGAAAGACCTATACTCTGAAAACTATAAAACACTGATGAAAGAAATAGAGAATAACACAAAGAAATGGAAAGACAATACATGCTCATGGATTGGAAGAACAAATACTGTTAAAATGTCCTTACTACCCAAGACAATCTACAGATTTAAAGCATTCCCATCAAAATACAAACAGTATTCCTCATAGAACTAGAATGAACAACCCTAAAATTTGTATGGAACCACAAAAGACCCTGAATAGCCAAAGCAATTTTGAAAAAGAAAACCAAAGCTTAAATCATCACAATTCTGGATTTCAAGTTATATTACAAAGCTGTAGTAATCAAAACAGCACAGTACTGGCACACAAATAGGCACATAGATCAATGGAAGAAAATGGAAAACCCAGAAATAAAACCACAAGTATATGGTCAATTAATATTTGACAAAGTAGGCAAGTATATTCAATGGGGAAAGGACAATCTCTTCAAAAAATGGTATTGGGAAAACTGGGCAGTTACATGCAAAAGAAACAGGATCACTTTCTTATATCATAGACAAAAATAAACTCAAAATGGATTAAAGACCTAAATGTGAGACCTGAAATCACAAAAATCCTAGAAGAGAGAGCAAAGGCAGTAATTTCTCTGATATCAGCTATAGCAACATCTTTCTAAGTGTGTCTCCCAAGACAAGGGAAGCAAGAGCAAACAAAACAAACAGAACTGTTGGGACTATATCAAAATGAAGAGCTTCTTTTCGAACAGCAAAGGAAACAGTCAACAAAATGAAAAGGCAACCTACAGAATGGGAGAAGATAGTAGCAAATTACATATCTAATGAAAGGTTAGTGTCCAAAATATATAAAGAACTTATATAACTCAACACCTAAAAAAAAAAATTAAAAATGGGTAGGAGACATGAACAGACATATCTCCAAAGAAGATATACAAATGACCAAAAGACAGATGAAGAGAGGCTCAACCTAACTCATTTTCAGGAAAATGCAAATGGAAACTACAATGAGATATCACTTCCCACCTATCAGAAGGGCTAAAATCAATAACACAAGAAACAAGAGGTATTGGCAAGGATGCAGAGAAAGGGAAACCCTCTTGAACTGTTGGTGGAAACACAAACTGGTGCAGCCACTCTGGAGAACAGTATGGAGATTCCTTTAAAACTTAAAAATACAACTATCCTACCATCCAGCAATCACACTACTAGGTACCTACCCAAAGGATATAAAAATGCTGATTTGAAGGGACACATGTACCCCGATGTTTATAGCAGCAATTTATACAATAGCCAAAATATGGAAAGAGCCCATATGTCCATCAACAGATGAATGGGAGAAGAAGGAGTGGTATATATATTTTATATATAGTATATAAAACACTATATATTTAAAATAATATATAATATATATATAATGAAATATTAGTCATCAAAAAGAATGGAATCTTGCCATTTGCAACAACATGGATGGAGCTAGAGATTATAATACTAAATGAAACAAGTCAGTCAGAGAAAGACAAATACCATATGACTTCACTCATACGTGAAATTTAAGAAACAAATCAAACAAAGGTGGGGAAAAAAGAGAGAAACCAAGAAACAGGCTGTTAACTATAGAGGAAAATGGTTACCAGAGAGGAGTGAGTTGAGAGGGGGGTGAAATAGATGAGCAGGATTAAAGGGTACACTTATCATGATAAGCACTGAGTAATGTATAGAATCATTGAATCACTACATTGCATACCTGAAAGCAATACAATCCTGTATGTTAACTATACTTTAAAATAAAAAAGAGAGTGAGAGTGAGCGTGAAAAAGGCAGAGCAAGTATGGGAACTCTGACTCTTGGGTTTGGATTTTTATCTCTTAGTGATAGTTATTAACTACGGGGTGGCATATTCATTACTCAGGGTAAAGATTTCTTAGAAGCAGGGTTTAGAGCCTTTTCCTCCTTAGTTGGTCAGGGGTTTCCTGTCATGGCCCCTGCCATCTTGGATCTGTCTCCTTTGATCCAGCTTCTTGTGGAGTGCTGCTAGGACAGGCTCTGACTTTCCAGATAGTTGCCCATGACTTCTTCAGTGGCCTCCAGGCCTCCTGCTAGAACCTAACTAACTGCCTACTCTAACAAAATAAACCATGGCTTTATGATCCACCATTACTGATAAACTGAATGCTGTTTAATTTGGGGAAGGTTATTTTTATTGTTGTAAATATTATTATTACTATAAAGTATTAACCCAATACAACAGTATCTAAAGGGAAGATTAATGTAGGAAGTCAGAGTCTAGAGCAGATTTTTATAATGCATGCAATAGTAGTCAATTTTTATAATGTATTCAATAGTATATTTAAGAGTAAATATATTATGGGGTCCCTGGCTGGCTCAGTCCATGGAGCATGTGACTCTTGATCTCAGGGTCCTAAGTTTAAGTTCCACTGTGGGAACTGAGCCTATTTAAAAAGAAAAAAAAAAGTAAGTGTATTACTATATAAATATAGTGAATGCTGATGCAGTATTTCACAGAATAGTATCTTCTCCATTTGCTTTGTATCTATGACTTTTTATTTATTTATGAAATTTTAACTACTTGGTTCATCTGTGGTGATCTGAATTATTTTGCTCCGTCTTTTCAGTTTAACATTCTAGTTTTTATTTATTTATTTATTTATTTATTTATTTATTTTTTAAAGATTTTATTTATTTGACAGAGGGAAACACAGCCAGAGAGGGAATTATATTGGGAGAGTGAGAGAGGGAGAAGCAGGCTTCCCGCTGAGCAGGGAGCCCGATGTGGGACTCGATCCCGGGTCTCCGGGATCATGACCCGAGCCGAAGGCAGTCGCTTAACCAATTGAGCCACCCAGGCGCCCCAACATTCTAGTTTTTAACTATAAATGTTTCTCAATGTGCTCTAACACAGACATGAGAAGAGAAAAAAAGAAGGGATACTTTCCCCCTAAATTGTTTTTATCAATTAGCTGGCCTTCCTGAAAGTCATTACCCATCATTACCATCATTAAACGAATGAGTCTGTGCTGTTCACCCTAAAGTACACTACAAGAGAGTGCTTTTGTGAAGTCACTTGATAACAAATCAACATCTCTGGTGACCTTCAATTTGGAATTTAATGTCTTTTTTTTTAATATCTTATTTATCTGACAGAGAGAGAGAGAGCGAGAGCAGGAAGAAGCCAGCCAAGAATGAAGCCTGTTGCAGGGCTTGATCCCAGGACCCCAGGATCATGACCTGGGCCAAAGGCAGATGCTTAACAACTGAGCCACCCAAATACCCCTCACTTTCTGTCTTAATGTACAGCATGTGTCTTTGGATAGTCCTCTATAATGTAGGAGTCTCTGAATTTGAGTTGCTCAGGAAGATTGCTATCTCCTTAATATGCTCCTTTGGACTTTTAAGATTTTTTTTTCTTTTTTTTTATATGAGAGAGAGAGAGAGAGAGAGAGAGAGAGAGAGAGAGAGAGAGAGAGAGAGAGAATGAGAGAGGGAACACAAACAGAGGGAGTAGAAGAGGGAGAAGCAGGCTCCCCACCGAGCAGGGAGCCTGATGTGGGATTTGATCCCAGAACTGAGCCACCCAGGTGCCCCACCCCTTTGGATTTCTTAACATGAATTTTCTTAATATGTGCATCACAAAACTTTACAGTTGGACCATTATAAACATACTCCCAAAATTTGGTGAACATTTTTAGTCATTTCTGTATGATTGAGTAACAGAGTATTAAGTTAAATTGCTCGACACAAAAGAAATTTGTTTTATGTTTGGATATCCTTAACTTCTGCTTTATTTAATTTTCTACTGTCATGACTAGATTTTCATCTATGTTCTGCTTAATTTTCAATCATATCAGCACAAATTATTTTATAATCTTAGGTACCCCCTAAGTCATCTAGTACTGATGTGTGACTCCAATGTTGGCTATTTATTAAATGTCCCTTTCAAAAATATGTATTTAATTAGTGTATTTTTTAGGCTTTAGATTCAGATAGACAATTCTGCCCTTTCCAGATAAACTGGGGAAAATTATTTAACCACTCTGAATCACAGTATCTTCATCTAAAAAATGGGGATAATAATATCTTCCTCATAACGTATCAAACCTAATTCCTTACAACTCACCCATTCCTTGCAAGGGTGAATCTGAAAAATGAAAATTCATTTTATTGTGCTGGGACAATTAGTTACTTAACAACAACAACAGCAACAACAAAAACTATTTAAACTTTACCTGTACACTGTACTGAAATAAGTTCAATATATGGGGGAAAAAGACTTAAAAGTTGTAAGCAGTTTTAGATAAATATTGATTTGCTGTTTAAGGAGAAGGATTAAGCATAAGACTATGCATTTTAACTACCAAATTAAAGGGCAAACTAGAAAAAAAGGGAAAAAAACTATTTACAGAGTTAATATATAAAACATGCTATGTTTCACACCGTAGCCTTCGAGAAAAAAATGAGATAGAACTTATAGACATGGTAAGAAATTGGAGACAAAAATAGGCATCTACAATAAAAAAACAAACTATGTATGACACTTCCGTATAATAAAGAATTTAACTCACCTTTGTGTTTTGTTCCTGGGAGTGAACTAAATTCCTAGAATTTTCCAAGTGAAAGGAATGTCTCTGTTATTCATGAGCCCTTTGGATCACATCTGAATTTATGTAAATGAGTTTACTCATGGTGGGCCCTAGATAGCTTCCATAGTTCAGCACAGGTGGCCATGCCTGAAGACCAACCATGTGATTAGAAGGTTGGGACTCTGAGTCACGTGATATCAACCCAACCTCCTGACTCCAAAAAAAGGAGACAGCTGGAGAATGAGTTCCATCACAGGTCAATGATTTAATCAACTGTATCTATGTAATGAAACTCCAATAAAAGCACCAGTCGCGAAGCTCAGTGGTCCTTCCTGGTTGGTGAGCACATTGCTATGATGGGAGGGTGTAGTACCCTGATTCCACGAGGAAAAGGTATGGGAATTTCTGCATTCAGGACTCTCCCAGACCTCACCTTAAATGTCTCTTATTAGGCTGCTTCTGTCTTATATCCTTCAAATAAACTGTAATTGTTAAGTATAGTATAGTCATTCCAGCAAATTATCAAATCTTCAGAGGTCACAGGATTGTCCCAGATTTCTTGGCAGCTGGACATGCAGGTGACCTGGGGACCCTACTTTTGACTGGTATCTGAAGTAGGGGCAGTCTTGTTGAAGACCATGCCTTTAAATTTGTGTGGTCTGTGCTAACTTTGGGTGGTTAAAGTCAGAACTGAGTTGCAGTATACTAGCTGGTATCAGAATAAACATTAATTACATATGATAAGTGATACATGAAAGAATGGTTACCAAAATATTAATGGTGGTTATCTCTGGACTTATTTCAGGTGATTTTTATTATTTTAAAAACATCTTTCATATCTTTTTTTTTTTTTTAAGATTTTATTTATTTATTTGACAGAAAGAAACACAGCCAGAGAGGGAACACAAGCAGGGGGAGTGAGAGAAGGAGAAGCAGGCCTCCTGCCGAGCAGGCAGCCCGATGTGAGGCTCGATCCCGGGTCTCCGGGATCATGACCTGAGCCAAAGGCAGTTGCTTAACCAACTGAGCCACCCAGGCACCCCATCTTTCATATCTTAATCAAATTTTTTATTATGATCATGTGTTGTGTATATAATGAGGGAAAGGATGCTTCTTACATTGTAGGGAGAAATAGAAAGATCTTGAAGACATATTATTAGGTAAAGAAACTAAGATTCTGAATAGTAGGTATTATATGATCCATTTACCTTTACATATATATCCATATATATATATATATATATATATATACACATAGTTTAAAAATATGAGATCTGTACATAATAGAATAAGAATAGTACTGTACTCTAAAATGCTGTGGATAATGGTTATCTATAAGGAAGTGTTTCAGGGAAGAAGTAATTTCCTTTGCATATTTCCGTATTTGAATCTTTCACAACCAGAGATCTGCTAGAGTAATAAAAGAAAAGCAATGATTCCATAAGCATGTTTTTTTTAATTAAAATATTTTATTTATTTATTTATTTATTTGACACAGAGAGAGAGAAAGAGAGAGACAGTGAGAGAGGGAACACAAGCAGGGGGAGTGGGAGAGGGAGAAGCAGGCTTCCCATGGAGTGGGACCCTGGGATCATGACCCTAACCAAAGGCAGACTCCTAATGACTAAGCCCCCCAGGCGCCCCCCATAAACATTTTTTAAAAAATAAACAAAGGACTGAAGAGAGAAAGGATTTACAAACATTACATAACACAGGATTTATATCGGGCAGTTCTTCCACTGATTTATCCTAAGGGAGTTAACTTTTCCCATCTCTTTTCTACTGCTTTTCCCTAAATGTTTTACATTGATCTTAATAAATCCAATGATTCAAGGATCTCCAAAAAATATTTTATTTTTTTTAAAGATTTTATTTATTTATTTGACAGAGAGAAACACAGCCAGAGAGGGAACACAAGCAGGAGGAGTGAGAGAGGGAGAAGCAGGCCCCCCCGCCGAGCAGGGAGCCTGATGTGGGACTCGATCCCGGGTTTCCAGGATCATGACCTGAGCCGAAGGCAGTCGTTTAACCAACTAAGCCACCCAGGCGCCCCCCCAAGATATTTTAAAATGAAGAAGATATTAAAATAAATGTTTTTCGTATTTTTAAAATTTGTTTTTGAAGATTTTATTTATTTATTTGACAGAAATACAGCTAGAGAGGGAACACAAGCAGGGGTAGTGAGAGAGGGAAAAGCAGGCTTCCCGCTGAGCAGGGAGCCCAATGCGGGGCTTGATCCCGGGCCTCCGGGATCATGACTTGAGCCAGGCGCCCCGACATTTTTTTTAAAATAATACAAGGCCAACAGAAATTGATTTTCTTAACTGAATTGCAATATAAAAATGGGCTAGCAAAAAGATTGTACTTAATGTAAAAAATATATATGAAAACACCTAATAAAATATGTTAATTTGGGTGGCTCAGAAGGTAAGGCCTCAGCCTTCCGTTCAGGTCATGAAGTCAGGGTCCTGGGCCTCGGGCTCTCTGCTCAGCAGGGAGCCTACTTCCTCTTCTTTCTCTGTCTGCCTCTCTGCCTGTTTGTGATCTCTCTATCAAATAAATAAATAAAATCCTTAAAAAAATGTTAATTTGAAAAGGTATTTCAAATTAGAAAAGTGTTTAAATTATATTTAATTCTCATGAATGCGATTTAATGCACACTGGAAAATTACCTTGAAATAGGCAAACAATATAACATTTATGGAAAAAGTTTGATAATATTAACAAGAGTAAAAATGCCTATGCTGTTTGAGCAGTTATTTTATGTGTAAGACTCCAAACCAAAAACATAGTAGTTGGAGATGCAAAAAATGACTTTTGTACAAAAAATATTTGGCATTAAAAATATTGAAAATATCTAAATGTTTAACAGTCTTGGGATGAATAAAAGAGATATGAAAAACATGCTATGCAATATTATTAATTAAAAACAATTTTGAAGAAACCTTCAATACAACGTAGTGTTCATTTTTTTAAAAAGCAGGATCTATAACTGCATATGGTCCAAATTATGTTTAAAGAAGACAAATTACCATAGTCCTCTCTTATCCATGGGAGAAATGTTCTAAGACCCTTGATGGATGCCTGAAACCATTGATAATACTAAACCCAAACATACTATGTTTTTTCTATATATATTTATGATAAATTTTAATGTATAGATTAGGCACAGTAAGAGAGTAACAACAACTAGTAATAAATTAGAATGACTGCAACAATAATATCGTTTGCACTCTGAAAATTACTTGGATCAAATAGCAACTGAGCCTGTGAAACTTATATATCAGTAAATTTAATGATCTAGAAAAGGGGTTAAAAAAAGATTTCCTATCTATAAAATCCTCATCAGATCTACTTAGTGAATATATTGTTCCATTTAATAGCTTTTTATTACTGTTCTGCATCCAGTCGCTGTTGACAAGTACTCCTGTCATGAGAAATATTATGAACATATTTTTTTAAGATTTTTTTTTATTTATTTGACAGAGAGAAACATAGCCAGAGAGAGAACACAAGCAAGGGGAGTGAGAGAGGGAGAAGCAGGCTTCCTGCCGAGCAGGGAGCCCGATGTGGGGCTCGATCCCAGGTCTCCGGGATCATGACCTGAGCCGAAGGCAGTCGCCTAACCAACGGAGCCACCCAGGTGCCCCAATATTATGAGCATATTTGTAAGGCTCATGTGGATAGTTGCCACAAGTCCTGGGCACCACATAGTCAAGCTACTTCAGAGAACCACTGAATTCTGTCATTCAACCTCAGTCTTCAGGTTGCACAGGAAGAAACTGAGGGCCAGAGAAATGAAGTGATTTACCTAATTCAGCTAATTTAAGTGGCAGAACAAGTCCTCTGTTTCTGCTACTCCACAACAACTTTAGATATCTCTCAAAATACTTAACAGCACCCATTGCTGAATTTCGCACTCCAGTTATTTCCTGTGAAAACACTTTTAGCCAAAGGGTGTAGACAAAAATCAAAGAATTAATTGGACATAAAAGTGCAGGGCAGAAAAAAAAAAAGTGCAGGGCAGGTTTAGGACAAATTATACAGCTAAGGTTGGAACTAAATAAAATTCATAATCATTTTAAACCTCCTCTTCCTCCTTTATATTTTTTATTTTTTAAAGATTTTATTTATTTTTTTGAGAGAGAGAGATAGCATGAGAAGGGGAAGGTTAGAGGGAGAAGCAGATTCCCAGCCAAGCAGGGAGCCTGATGTGGGACTCGATCCTGTGACTCCAGGTTCATGACCTGAGCCGAAGGCAGTTGCTTAACCAACTGAGCCACCCAAGCGCCCCCTCCTTTATATTATTTAAAGTGGAAATGTGTAAAGCGGTAGTTTCTGTACTTGCTACTATAGAGTTAAAATCTATGGAACTGTAAACTCCAGTGTAATTAAAAATTAAAATGATCTCAGTGTTTCCAAGGAAATAAAAAGACTCCATGAATAAATAATCACTATTATGTAACTGATACAGACGTCTGTTACTCTGAAAGCCACAAATTGTATTTTTATAGCTACTACAAGCTAGATGTTGTTTTGTTTTCTCTCCTATATCCTTTGGTTAAACTCTTCTTGAAGAATATCAAAGCATTACAATGTATTTTCAAATGTTAATCAAACCTGAAAAGAAAAGGGTCTTCTTAAGATAGTTAATATATAGGGGCGCCTGGGTGGCTCAGTTGGTTGAGCGACTGCCTTCAGCTCAGGTCATAATCCCGGAGACCCGGGATCGAGCCCCACATCGAGCCCCACATCGAGCCCCACATTGGGCTCCCTGCTTGGCGGGAAGCCTGCTTCTCCCTCTCTCACTCCCCCTGCTTGTGTTCCCTCTCTAGCTGTGTTTCTCTCTGTCAAATAAATAAAATCTTAAAAAAAAAAAAAAGATAGTTAATATATAATTCTAATCATATTTTTAAAGGCAGAATTTATTACTGCTACCTAACCATATTTTAGGTAAAAGCAAAATAAGTAAAAATGTTTAATGTTTATTAAATTAAAAATTGAGTAATGTATAAAAAAGATAAAAATGGAGAGTTTAAGGTAGTTAGTTATAAAAGACTGGAAAACAGGGGCACCTGGATGGCTTAGTTGGTTGAGTATCTGCCTTATGCTGTGGTCATAGTCATGATCTTGGGGTCAGCGGGAAGCCTGCTTCTCCCTGTCCTTCTGCTGTCCCTCCCCACCTTGTGCATGCATTCTGCCTTGTAAATAAAGAAAATCCTTAAAAAAAAAAAAGACTAGAAAGCAGACTTTTCTAAAAATTTTTATAATTAAGTCTAAAAATCTGATATGCCTCACTTGTACTATAGGGGAGCATTATATATAATATAAACATGGTTTATTTAGGGCCATTCAGACTGGACTTACCACCTTATATTGTAATGTCTCTTGGACACCTCTGTAATAATGCATTGTATACACTGAATATGTATTTGTTACCTAAGGGATTGAACAGATTGCTTTCATTAGCAACTAATCTAATCTGAGATACTTCCTGCTCCAATTTTTCCTCATAGGTTCCAAAATGGACTCAACTTGCCAGCTTTAAGCACTCTTGGTGTTCCTTTTAACTTCTTCTTCTTCTTCTTTTCTTTTTTAAGATTTCATTTATTTGACAGAGAGAAACACAGCCAGAGAGGGAACACAAGCAGGGGGAGTGAGAGAGGGAGAAGCAGGTTTCCTGCCGAGCAGGGAGTCCGATGTGGGACTCGATCCCACGTCTCCAGGATTATGACCTGAGCCGAAGGCAGTGGCTTAACCAACTGAGCCACCCAGGCGTCCCTTTTTTTTTTTTTTTTAAAGATTTTTATTTATTTCACAGAGAGAAACACAGCCAGAGAGGGAACCCAAGCAAGGGGAGTGAGAGAGGGAGAAGCAGGCTTCCCGCCGAGCAGGGAGCCCGATGTGGGGCTCGATCCCGGGTCTCCGGGATCATGACCTGAGCCGAAGGTAGTCGCTCAACCAATTGAGCCACCCAGGCGCCCCTCCATTTAACTTCTTAGATGTATGCCCTGCTCTAGCTAACCTCAGGGCTAGATCCTGGGCATCCTCTTCTTTATCTGCATTTTGTTCCCTCGGATGATCTCTCTGTTCTCTAGTTTCTCATTACCATCCATATGTTGATAAATCACAACAATGTTTATCTCCAACCGTGACCTCTAGACTAATAACTCCAAGTGCTTACTTAACATTTCCATTTGGAAGTCAAAACCCACCAGGTTCAAAAAACAGCTCTTGCTTTTCTCATTTGAAACTATTCCTCCCCTCGGTTGTCCTCAACTCAGAAAAATTCACTACCATTCACACAATTGCTCAAGACTAAAACCTTGGCGGAAGTCATTCTTCATTCCTTCCCTTCCTTCACACACATCCCTACATGTCCTCCCAGACAGCCAACCAGTCAGCAGGTCCTGATGATTCTGTCTCCAAAATATATCCTGAATTTGTCCATTTCTCTTTTTTCATTCTGTATCACCATCAATCTAGATCCAAATCACCTAAGCTCTCACCTGTGCTTTTCCAATAATCTACCCATTTCCATTCATGTCCCTTTATAACACATTCTTCTACAACATATAAACTCAGGTATATCACTCCTCCACTAAAAGTCCTCTAATAGGGTTTGTTTTACTCAGAATGAAATTGATACTACAATTACCATGGACTGCAAGACCTTCTGTACTTTCTGACCTCATCTCATACCACCTTCTCTATTGCGTCTAAGCTAAAACCACATCAGCCTTTCTGTCCTTTAATACCTTGTTTCCACCTCAACGCCTTTGCATTTATTATTCCTCCTACCCGTGAAGCTCTTCCTTCTGCTTTTTGAATGATGGTTCTTTTTCATCTGTTGAGTGCTATCTCCCTAAAAATACCACCACAATAAGCTGCTGGTAAAGCAAAACTAAATATTTTGCTTATGCAGTAAGGAGAATACTACCTTGACAGATTTTAGCAGTATCTCTGAGGAGGAAGGGCAAAGGTGGAATATTTATGAGGTGGGTTGGGGGGAGTCTAAGTTCAGTTCTTCAGTGCAAGGGCCTCATTAGTATTAAGTAAAGTCTGCAAGGCTGATGGGGAAACCTCAAGTCAAAGAGTCCTCCTTCTCAAAGAAATGAGACCATCTTCATACTTTTGCCATCTCAGTAATTGTCTGGGAGCAGCCTGTGGGAAGCACATCTTCACATCTTGTGCACAAGCACTATGGTATATCCAGGGCACAGTAGCTGGGACCATTTGTCCATTACTCCATCTGCAGCAGGAGCTCTGAGCAACTCATTTGCATAGCTGTCATGGCCTACCTCTGGTGCTGAACAGATTTCTCTCTTCCCACAGGTCAGAGCGCCAGTGTTCCATGGTTCTTCTGGGTCCATCTTCCTGAGAGGAAATTCAGAAGGAACCTCTGACACTGCAGTTGATCTTTGGAGTCACAACTGATATTCATGCTCTCCCACTTCCAGGAGTTATTCTGATTTCCTTCACCCTCAGCTATTACTTCACCAGGTCTTGGAGGCTTCCTGGTGGGACTGATGTAGGAAAGATGTTAGGGTTCGGGGCTGATGGCCAAGAAAGAATTCTTGAGATGTCTTTTGGTGCAAAAAGGTGGTTTTATGAATGCATAGGGACAGGACCTGTGCACAGAAAAAGCTGCACCTCGGTCATGAGGAGTGGTGATTATATACTTTCAAGTTGGGAGGGGGTTAGGGATAGCATTAAGTATCTAAGAAATTTTGGAAACAAGGTTTCCAGGACCTTGAGGGGACGAGCTGTTAGGAAAAGGTCATCTATTACTGTTTAATAAAATCTTACTCATGTGACCCTTCAGATATATATCTGACTGCCAACATGTATCTTGGGATGTAGAAATAAAGGAAGTTTCCAAAGGAATTCTTATATGTTAAAGTAGATTCACAAGATCCTGGGAGTTGGGCTAAGATTAACTTTTGCCATAGCAAAGTATTAACATCAAGGCAGCTGAGTTTCTAGAGGAATGTTACTTGGCCTGTTTCAAGGACTTGTCAATGGGCTGTAAGGAGTAAGGAAATTTAATTTTTCTTTTGCCTTTGTTTCCCACATCAGTATGACTCAAATCTTAATTTCTGAGGGGACTGAGCTATTGTTCTTATGCTGACACTGCGGCATGCATCCATTCACAGTTACAGTGTGGCATGGAAATACAAAAAGATGGCCAAATAAATCATCTGGGTTCCACCTGCAGTCCCCTGCATATGTCCTCCTGCTGATTGGGTTGATCACCCCTGCCCCTATGCTGATGCCTCTTCTTACTTGTTGGTGCCAGATATAGGGTTGTCAAAGTGCACTGACATCATCAGCCTTATCTTATAGTTGAATAAAAATTTTGTGTTCCCCCTGGCAAGAGTATGCTCCCTTTGGGGACCAGGACCTCCAACCCTACAGAGCCCAGAATTAAAAGGATGGAAAGAATAAAATCTCCCAGTGTGTCATTGGGAATGTCATCGGGGCTACTCCTGCTTTTGTTCTTTGGTGACCAGACCCATGTATTCTTCCTGTCAGGAACACAGCAACATACCGAATTCTCTGAAATAAGGTATATATTACATCTTCAAGGATGGCACCAATCTTTTCAGAATGCAACCTTTGAGTTAACGCTGAAGCTCTGCTTTTAGAAGGTCACTTCAGCATTCTATCAATGTATCATACTAAGTGCAACAATTTCTTTAAGAAACAAACCATACACATTTTTTTGCATACATAGTCCTATCTTTCTGTAATTATATAGAATATAGTCTTACTTGCACCATTTAACCTAGGTGACCAACTTTTATTTTTCATTAGATAAAACTAGAAGACAGAAAATAGGAATTTAGTTATTTTTCTTTTTCTTTTTTAAAAGATTTTATTGATTTATTTGCAGAGAGAAACACAGCTAGAGAGGGAACACAAGCAGGGGGAGTGAGAGAGGGAGAAGCAGGCTTCCTCCAGAGCAGGGAACCCGATGTGGGGCTCGATCCCGGGTCTCCGGGATCATGACCTGAGCCAAAGGCAGTTGCTTAACCAACTGAGCCACCCAGCTGTCCCTGTTTAGTTCTTTTTTTAATGAGCATGTTTGTCATGTTGTCTTTATAAATTTTAGGGAGACTCTGTATATAACAAAATCCAGGGATGCCTGGGTGGCTCATTTGGTTAAGTGTCTGACTCTTGACCTCAGTTCAGGTCTTGATCTCAGAGTCATGAGTTCAAGCCCCATGGCTCCACACTGGGAATGGAGGCTACTTTAAAAAAAAAAATTCCAAAAGCATTTTTACATTCTGTAAATCTGTATCTATTTTTATTTTATTTTTATTTTTTTTAAAGTAAGCTCTAGGCCCAACGTGGGGCTTAAATTCTACAATCCTGAGATCAACAGTTATATGCTCTACCAACTAAGGCAGTCAGGAGTCCCAATCTATATCTATTTTTAAGTATATAAGAATAGCAGTAAAATAAAACTGTTCAGGGGCCAATGTCACTCATTTTTTTCTTTAGAGTTTGTCCAAGTATCCAAAGAAAATGTATCAATTAACTCAGTCTAACCTTTGTTTAAGTTAGCTAAGGAACTAGAAATTACAATTACCATTTTAGTTAAATATGAAGTTCTTTCTTTAAAAAAGATTTTATTTGGGCGCCTGGGTGGCTCAGTGGGTTAATGCCTCTGCTTTCAGCTCAGGTCATGATCTCAGGGTCCTGGGATCGAGGCCCGCATCGGGCTCTCTGCTCAGCAGGGAGCCTACTTCCTCCTCCTCTCTCTCTCTGCCTACTTGTGATCTCTCTCTGTGTCAAATAAATAAATAAAATATTAAAAAAAAAAGATTTTATTTGTTTACCCGAGAGAGAAAGAGAGCACAAGGAAGGGGTGGGGCAGAAGGAGATGGAAAAGCCGATTCCCACTGAGCAGGGAGCCCCAAGACAGGGCTCAATTCCAGGACCCTGGGATTATGACCCAAGCCAAAGGCAGACACTTAACTGACTGAGCCACCCAGGTGCTCCAAATATAAAGTCCATAGGAATTTTGATATTATAGAAAAACTTGCAAAAGATACCTATCATTACAATTTTATCTAGTTAATCATGACTCTAAATTTTTCTAAACATAAATAATTCATAGACAGAATAATTTGTCCCATAATACCAATGCAATAAATATATAAATTTTAAATTATGAGATGTTCAATCTTCTTGTATAAACTAGCATATTCTGTTGGCATTAATGTGACATTTTAAAGTCAGGAAGATAATTGTTTTTTAATCTTTTAAACCATTACGATTAACTTATTCTAATTTGTCCAATGATTATTTTATGAACATTTTCTGCATGACATATAAACTTTGTGAAATTATAAAAACTCTTAAATCCTGTTTCAAAGCCCTTCATTTTGGAATCAAGGTTTTTTCTTTTTTTCTTGCAGTTTTTTAAGACTATTTGAGCAAGGGTCACAGAGAGAGAGCATGAGTGAGCATGGAGAGGAGTAAAGGGAGGAGGACAAGCAGACTCTGCACTGAACACGCAGCTCAATTTGGGGTTCTAGCTCATGACCCTAAGATCATGACCTGAGCCAAAATCAAGAGTTGACGTGCAACAGACAGAGCCACCCAAGTGTCCCTTTTCTTGTAGTTTTAACCAGAAATATCTCGAAAAAGAAATACAACACAGTTTAATGATTTTTCTACTTTAGAAATTCTTCATTAGACATTTCTGGATTGAGCACATAATGAAAGAATAATTGTTTTCATCAATTAATCTTTAATGTTTCCCTAAGGAAGGAAAAAAAGAAGAATAGAAATTAAAATGAGGGCGACTAGGTGGCTTAGTGGGTTAAAACCTCTGCCTTCGGCTCAGGTCATGATCCCAGGGTCCTGGGATCGAGGCCTGCATCAGGCTCTCTGCTCAGCAGGAAACCTGTTTCCTCCTCTCTCTCTCTGCCTGCCTCTCTGCCTACTTTTGATCTTTCTCTCTGTCAAATAAATAAATAAAATCTTAAAAAAAAAAAAAAGAAAGAAATTAAAATGAGAGGGAGCCAGCGTTAGTCAAATACAAAATTATCATTGTAAAAGACTAATTATCTCTCCTTAATTAAAGAGAAGGGAAAGTTTAATGGAGGAAAACCTATTTTGACATACATGAACACAAAAGAAGGTGAAGGAAGGGCAGGGGAATCAGTCATTGTAGCTGGTTTAAACATTAACTTAGGCCCCTTGATAATTTGATTTTATATGATAAAAGTATCAGTAATTGTTAATACTTTAAGTCTAAAAATGAGAGGGGTATTTCTTATATTAAAGTGATCTTTCTCTTTTAGAGAAATTAAACTATCTTTTTACGGGGCATTTTGAAGGAAGGAGAAAAAGTCAGAAGGAGAGACAAAACAGAGGGAAATGGAGGAACACGAGACAAGCAAGTGGAACAGAATAAAGGACATCATGTTCAAATTGTGATTTGAAAGGATTTAGAAAAGCCAATTCTAAATTTTTCATATTTTTCTCTTGCCTTTGCCAAATAATTTTGTAAGGAGGCAATTTCATAATCCCTTCAATATATTTTGGAATTTTCCTCTTGCCTTAAAATGTAGACAACTGGGATATTGCTTTCTCTTTGCTTCCGAGTACCTACTCAAATGAACAGTTTTGTTTATATCAGAAGTTTCCCAATTATAAACAATTATAATTATATAATTATGTGTAATTATATATATAAATGTATATAATTATAAAACCAATTATAATTCCAAATAATTATTTGGACACATTTGATTGGACACAAGACACATTTGATTCTTGGCATAAATACATTTAAGATGTGTAAGTCTAGGCCAGAATGGCTACAGAACCAAACTAAAGATAACCCTATGAGTCTGACAACACTTAGCCAAATGTGAACCTTGAATCTTAAAGACTCCCCTCCTAAAGAGACCCAGACTTTCATGGACAAAACAAGAGTGGGCAAAATTCTCATAAGACTTTTGAAAATATATGACTTGAGACAGTTTCTCCAAAGGATGACAGTCTAAAGAGAAACCTTCTGAACCTACACGTTTACATCTCCATCTTCTTCCCTGTGAACTTCCTCTCATAGATGCACAATGAAGAAATGACAAATAGTACTGACAGTAATAATGCAGCTTTCTACCAAATAAAAGTTTTCAAACCTGATCAACCAATGGATTTTTAAAGAGTTTGTTCCTAGATACCACTCTCAAACAAAACAAACTAAAGTTAGCATCTGGAGTATTTAAAGAAAAAATTAGAAATCAGAGCTCAAACCCAACATGAACTTACCTCACCACTGTCACTGGAGAGACCCTGTGCAGGAGGCTCAAAATGCCTCAGAAAAGCATGCTGTTTCCAAGGTGACCAGTTTTGATAAGACCTCCAAGACCGTCAAATGCTGGCTCCTTTAAAATACCTCCAAAATAACCTGTTGATAAAGCAAAACTGAGGTTTTTGCTTACTGCAGTAAGGGAGAATACTATCTGGATAATCTTAGTATCTCACATGGGAAGTCAGAGGTGCTTATGAGTTCTGGGATCTATTTTAAGATGAGGTGCAAGGCAGAGGATCTGATTGGAATTACTCGGAGTTTATACGTAATACCTTTTTGATTGGACACTGGGAGGTGGGAGTTTAGAAGCGATTCTTTCATAATCTTTCACATACTTAGACTAATCTGTTGTTCCCTCCATAACCTGAATTGTCCACTAGTCTGGAACTTCTTTGATTTACAGTGTTTTTTTTTCCCTTTGTTTGAATTGAAAGTACTTATCACACCATTTTATAACTAGTTGATTAAAAAACTGTTTGCCACAGGGTACCTAGGTGGCTCAAGTGGTTTAGCGGCTGGCTCTTGATTTCAGCTCAGGTCATGATCGCAGGGTAGTGAGATCCAGCCCTACGTAGGGCTCCCAGCTCAGCATGGAGTCTGCTTGAGAGTCTCTCTCTCTCTCTGCCCCTCCCCCTGCAACTGTGCTCTCTATAATAAAAAAATCTTAAAAACCAACCAACCAACCAAATAAAAAACCTGCCTGCCACTACACTGTGAGTCCCTACAGGGCTAGGATTAGGTCTTACTAATGTTTCATACAGCCAGCAGGTAACATAGTGTTTGGTTCTCAATAAATACTCAGCCACTGCTAATCATGATTGGACAAAAGCACACAAACGTGCTGAGTAATCTGATTTTCAATTTATGAACATGAACCTTAAATGACCATAATCAAGTAGGCCCATTAATATTAAATTTCCCTTGCCTAATTACTCTCATACTAGCTTTTCTCCTTAACATGCTTCCAACACACACCGATCTTCACAGTTACCTAAGGGTCTTCCTCCTTATTTCACTGAGAAAATTGAAGCAATCAAGAGGATTTCCAGACTCTCACTTATACTCACCTACCAGCATCTTTACCCATACTGTCTGCCTTGTTCTCTATCCAGGTATCTATGGTCCTATCTAAAGTTAAGCCCTTTACTTAGGCACTAGATCCCCTTTCTCCTTCTTAAAAATATTTCTTCAGCAATTGCCTCAACAATGTTTCCTCTCTTTAGGTTGTTTGCCATTTTTTTTACATGGACATTTTAAAATATAAAATCTGGATGGTCATTCATCTAAAAACATTTTCTAAACATCTGCCACTGTCATATATCAATGAACAACAACAAAAAAGACAAATATCCCTGTCCCTGCAGTTTTAATCCAGTAGGGAGAGACACATAAACGATCAAGTTTGTTCTTAATAAAATGGCCAAAATGATCTATCTATCTATCTATCTATCTATCTATCTATCTATCTATGAGAGAGAAAGAAAGAATGGGGGGAGGAACAGAGGTAGAGTGAGAGAGACACTCTTGAGCAGACTCTACTCTGAGCACAGAGTCCCATGCAGGGCTTGACTCTGAGATCACGACCTGAGCTGAAATCAAGAGTTCGATGCTCTACCAACTGAGTCTCCCCGGCATCCCCAAAATAATCCTTTTAAAGGGCAAGTCATAGTATGTTGTCATTTTTCTGCTCAAAACTTGGCAATGGCTTCCCATTTCTGCTCAAAGTAAAAGCCAAAATCTTTATGATGGATTATAAGACCCTACATGACCAAATTCCCTATTATCTCTCTAACCTCATTCCCCAGTACTCTCTCACTTGCTCATTCCACTCCAGCCACATTAGCCTTCTTCCTGACCTTCAGGCATAGTGAATACTGCCCAATCCTGGCAGTTCCCTCTTATTTGCAATGCTCTGCATGGGATCTACATGACCCTCTTATGTCTTTAAGAATTTGCTTGCCTGTACCTTCTCAATGAGGCCCATTCTGGCTGCCCTATTTAAAAACTGCAACTCTTACCATACTAACTCTATACTCTATATGTCCCTCTTTCTCTGCTCTATTTTTATGCTCTATCACTTGTCGACCTAATGTATAAGTATACAGTATATATGCAATACTACATTTAAGTACATATACTTATGTATAAACATAATGTACTTATGTTTATTATTATCTCTCTCCCTTTACTGGAATGTTAACTCCAAAAGGGCAGGAAATATGTTCGTTTTGCAGAATGAATGAAGATTTTAGAGTGTCTTTGTAGAACATATATGTAAAAACCCAACAGTTTCTATAAAGCAATTATAGATAAAATAGTCAAGGTCAGAAATTTGTTACACAATTTTATTATGGTAATCAAAAAATTACTTTATCACTTCCATTTTGTCATTATACCTACCTTCAGAAATCTGTGAAATTTAAAGTTTCATCCAAATTTTAGAAAAGTGCTTTTTTAAATATTTTTTTTTTGACAGAGAGAGAGAGAGTACACAAGCAGGAGGAGTGGCAGGCAGAGGGAGAGGGAGAAGCAGTCTCCCGGCTGAGCAGAGAGCAGATGTGGGGCTACGGGGCTTAATCCCAGGACCCTGGGATCACGACCTAAGGCAAAGGCAGATGCCCAACCCACCAAGCCACCCAGATGCCACTAGAAAATCTTTTTGATTCAATGGGCCCCTTAACTGGATCATTTCAGTAAGACTTTAAATGTAACACATACTAAGCAAAATATAAAATTCTTAGCCTGGCCTTCTAGAATTTGTACCATTTACATTTTCTCTCATCTTTCCAGTCTTTTCCCCACCTTCTCTCCTTCATTGAATCCTAAAGCTCTCATCAAAATGAACTTTATATTGGTATCCCCCAAAGAGCCATATAATTCCTTCCACTTGCTCCTTGAATTCTATACATCTGCATTTTAATCTCATGTCCACGTTCTGTCATGAAAAGATCCAATTCAAAGATTCTATAATGAAAAGATCACTTGTTCTCTGGACTATGTGGCAAAAGGAATGTGGAATGGTATTGGACAGACCTTGCTACCAATATTAACTTTTTCACTTATTGGTTGCTTAACAACCTCAAGCAAGGAATTGAATTTCTGAATTTCATTTCTCTCATTTGTGGGAGACACCATTAGTGGCCTAAATAACAGTCAATGAATTCTGTATTACTAAAATATAATTTTGCTCAGGGTGGTATCCAGATTTTAAAAGAAGTACATTTCCTAGCAGCCCTTAAAAGTGGAGTGGTCATACAACACTTCTAACCAATCCAATAAAAATGGAAGTTACTGATGGGGCTCCTAAAAAAGACCTTGGCCTCGCTCTCCTAGCACAGGTCTTTTGCTTATTCTATCTTCCTGTCTGAACTCCCATCAATGCTGGAAGTGGAGCAACCATCATGGATGAAAAAGCAACAAGTACATGTTAGACATAGTTATTTGAAAAGATTAAGGGAGTCTGGGTTCCTGGTGGCCACATAGAGCCACCATACCAGCCCTGGTGAGACTGCCTTCAGATTTGTTTTCATAAAAAAATAAGACCTCTTTATTTTGTTAAGCCACCATAGTCATGTTTCTGTTGCATGCAGCCAAAGACGCTCCCTAACGGATACATCATCTTGAAAATAGAGATGGAGCACCTACATGGCTCCGTTGGTTGAGCATTCAACTCTTGATTTCAGTTCAGGTCTTGATCTCAGGATCATCAATTCAAGCCCCACGTTGGGCTCCACAATGGATGTAGAGCTTACTTAAAAAAAAAAATAAGGCTCATCCTTACCTTTCAGGATTTAAAATTTCATTGTTAATATTAATTATAAAAACGAACATACAGTGATTGGTATGTTACAGAGTCTAAGATTTCAACATAGATTAACTAATTAAATCATCATAATAGTTCAGTTAGGTAGCTACTACTATTTCTTCACAAGAAATAAAAATACGAAGAACTAAAAGTTTAAGTAATTTGCCCAAGTTACACAGTTAATTAAAAGGAAGTGGTATTCAAATCTAACTGTCCAACTTCAGAGCACATGCTCTTAAGCACCAGTCCTAGCTGTAATAATAAGCAATGACTTACTTTTTGTCAGGCAAAATACCAAGTGCTTTAACCAAACAATACAAAGCACCAAGTACAATGCCTGGTGTGTACTAAAATGTCAGCTCTCTTCCTTGTAAGTAATGTCTTCTTCTCCTTAAGTCTTAATTATCCATATTCCTATTATCAAATTTATAATTTTCTACCTTGTATAAAGTTATATATCACCTGTAATAGATAGTAAGTTCCTTTAAGGCAAACTTTTAAGTCATTCATTTTGGTATCCTGCCTGGGCTAACTCTGTCAGGTATACAGAAGGCTGAGTCATTATGATTGGTGGAACCATGGCAGTGGAGATTGGAAACTATAGCATTGAAGGTGGCCCCTATACAATCAGGCTGTTCTGGAGAATTACTTTGGACCAATCTTATGCCCTAAATCCCACCATGATATACTTGTCTAACTCAGATTTGTTGTAATTTACTCCACCTCATGATCTATCCTTATGCTTCCCTTACATTCCCCATCCCTCGATGTCATCTCCCAATTCAACTGCTTGCAGAAATCCAAAAGGACATGGTATCAACACTGTCTGGAGAACTTCCATATCTAGTCAAGATGAAGTACAAGTGATCAGATTTACCCTTCTTCCTGAAACAACTCTAAAACTGGATAACATATATGAAACAATGATTCTCAAAACTCTAGACAACATGCGAGAGAGGACAGTGATCTCTGAGAAATGGAAAACAAATGAGATGAGGCCTATGGTCATCACAGATTGCTGTCTGAAGAATTTCCAGACTGTGACACATGGGTGGAAAATCAGGCAGAGCATCTCAAAGTGGAGGACAAATGAAACTTGGAATCAAGGAAGGCCAAAGCAACTAGAGTTGTAGGATAAAGTACTGGAGAAGAGAGATCTACAAAAGATCACTCTCTAACATTCAACAGAGTATTTAATGATCAGTGCATGAGTATAAGGAAATTACCTGAGCCTAGGGGGAGAACAACCCTTTGACGTTCATAGGGTCCAGAACAGTGCCTGAGTAGAAAACCAGCCAGAGTAGAAAACCTCATTAATTCAAAAGTAGTGTAGAGTACTCAAAGGGATCTGCTTCAGTAATGAGACAAAATTAATACCAGATTAAATGCTGCTCTGGTCCTACCTACCTAACAAAGCTTGAAAGCAAGACATTAAAGGAACAAACTATTTCCAAGAAAGTTAACTGTGTCCTAAAACAAAACTCAAGAATAGGAATAGGAATACAAAAATATCCAGCACCCAACAAAGCAAAAGTTACATCTGACATCCAATCAAAAGTTATGAGGAAGGCAAAAAAGCAGGAAAATATATAAAAATAATATAAACAAATACCTGATTATTTAAAGTATAAAGAGTAACAATGTATTGTGAGATTGTAAGATAACACAGAAATAAAATATGTGACCACAATAGCACAAAGGGAAAAAAACGTAAGTATATTACCATAAGATTCTTATACTATATGTGAAATGGGAAGAGTATCTGAAGGTAGACTGGGATAGTACAGTATAAACATTAAAGCAATCATTCAAATAACAAAAGTTACAGCTAATAAGTCAATAAAGAAGGTAAAGTTGAATCATAAAAAAAAAAGGGCAATTGCACCAAAAGGCAGAAAAAGAAAAGAGAACAAAGTACAGATGGAACAGCAAGATGGAACGGAAGATTCAAACACAATTATATCAATAGTAACATTAAATGCAACTGAAAACCAACAATATATAAAACAGGATAATGCATCCTGATAAACAAGTATGATTTATTCCAGGAATCCAAGGATGCAAGGCTGTTTTACCCTTTGAAATTCAGTCAAAGTCTTTTTAAAAAGAAAAACCAAATGATAATCTCAACATATGCAGAGTAAGAACCTGAAAAAATCAAATACCCATTCCTAACAAAAATTCTCAGGATGACTCTCATTCAATTTGATAAAGGACATATGCTAAAATTATGGTTAACCTCGTAATAGTGAAAGACTAAATGCTTTCTCCCTGAAGATCAGAAGCAAGGCAAGGGTGTCTACACTAACCAGTTGTAATCAAAACTGTACTTTAGGTTCTACTCAGTGTAACAGCTGTGAAAAATAAATACAAGGCATCCAGACTGGAAAAGAACATGTAAAACAGCATAACTGTCCATGTAAAAAATCTAACAGAATTTACCAAAAATCTATGAGAATAAGTGAGTTCAACAAGGTTGTAAGATATCAGATCCACGTAACAAATCAATTGTATTTCATAGTATGCAAAAATAAGAAATTGAAATTTAAAAACAATGTCTGTAGAAGTTCTTAGGGATAAATATGAGAAAAGGTATGTGAGACCTACACATTGCCAAGGAAAAAAAATAAAGTATCAATATTAAGATTTCAATTATCTCCAAATTGATCTATATAGTCTACACAATTGCAGTCAAAATCCCATCAGGCATTTTTTAAAAAAGAAATTGAGAAGGTGATTCTAAAATTCATAGGGAAAAACAAAGAACTTAAAAGAGCCAAAAGAAATTTGAAAGGAAAAATAAGGTTTAAAGACTGTATTACCAGGATGCCTCGGTGGCTCAGTAGGTCAAGTGTGTCTGCCTTCAGCTCAGGACATGTCCCAGGGTCCTGGGATTGAGCCCTGCATTGATCTCCCTCCTTAGCAGGGAGCCTGATTCTCCCTCTGCCTGTTTCTCCCCCTGCTTGTGCTCTCCCCCTCTCTGACAAATAAATAAAATCTTTAAAAAAATAAATAAAGACTGTATTACCTGACTTCAAGACTTACCATAAAGCTATAGTAATCAAGACAATGTGGTACTGGCATTACTATGGACCAAAGTTTTTCAATCTTGGTACTACACACATTTTGAGCAAGATAATTCCTTTGTTGAGGGGAATGTCCTATGCGTTGTACAATGTACAGCAGCAGCTCTGGCTTCTACCAGAAACCAGTAGCATCTCCCTAGCTATGACTACTAAAACTGTCTCCACACTTTGTGCAAAGTCCCCTAGAGGCAAAACTGCCCTGTTTGAGACCACTGAGATAGACAATATACCAATGAAAAAGAACAGAGTCCAGACAGTCACTCAAATATAGGTGGTTAATGAATTTTTCATCCAGGGTACAAATTTAATTCAAGAAAGAAATATAGTCTTTTCATAAAATGGTACTGAAACAATTGGGTATTCATATGTAAAAAAGGGTTATATACTATGTATATACAAATTTACTCAAAACAGATGATGCACCTAAATGTAAACTCAAAATTATAAAACTTCTGAGAAAACCTGGAGAAAATCTAATCTTGGGTTAGGCAAAGATCTCATACACAAAAGTATGATCCACAAAGGAAAAAAAAAGATACACTAGACTTAATCCCAGTTAAAAACTACTCTTTGAGGGGTACCTGGGTGGCTCAGTTGGTTAAGAATCTGCCTTCAGCTCACGTCATGATCCTGGAGTCCCATGATCTAGCCCTGCATCAGGCTCTCTGCTCCACCAGGGAGCCTGCCTCTCCCTTTACCTGCTTGTGAGCTCTCTAATAAACAAAAAAAAAAATCTTAAAAACAAAAAAACAAACAAAAACCCCAAAACTGCTCTTTGAAAGATTATGTTAAGAAAGTGAAAAGATGGGGCGCCTGGGTGGCTCAGTTGGTTAAGCAACTGCCTTCGGCTCAGGTCATGATCCCGGAGACCCGGGATCGAGTCTCACATCGGGCTCCCTGCCCCGCAGGAAGCTTGCTTCTCCCTCTCTCACTCCCCCTACTTGTGTTCCCTCTCTGGCTATGTTTCTCTCTGTCAAATAAATAAAATCTTAAAAAAAAAAAAAAAAAGAAAGTGAAAAGATAAGCTACAGATCAGGTGAAAATACTTATAAATAACATTTCTAAAAAATGGACTTGGGGGCGCCTGTGTGGCTTAGTTGTTAAGTGCCTGCCTTCAGCTTAGGTCACAATCCCAGGGTGCTGCGGTGGAGCCCTGCGACGGCTCCCTGCTCAGTGGGAAGCCTGCTTCTCCCTCTCCCTCTGCCTGCTGCTCCCCTGCTATGTTCTCTCTCTGTCAAATAAATGAATAAAATCTTTAAAAAATGGACTCATATCTAGAATATACTTTCTAAAACTCTATAATAAAACAATTCCATTTAAAAATGAGGTAAAGATTCAAACAGACACTCTACTAAAGAAGATATACAGATGGCACATGACACATGAAAAGATGTTCAACAGCATCGGTCATTATAGAAATGGAAATTAATCCCACAATGAGATACTACTACACACCTATTACAATGTCTATAATATAAAAGCCTGACCATACCAAGTGTTGGCTAGAACTCTCACACACTGCTGACAGGAATGTAAGGTGGTATAACCACTTTGGAAAAACCACTTGAGAGTTTCCTAAAATGTTAAATATATACCTACTCATATGACCAGCCATTCCACTCCTATTTACATAAGAGAAATGAAAGCATATATTCATATAAAGACTTTCATACAAATGTTCATAGCAGCTTTATTTGTGATAGCCAAGAACTGTAAACAACCCAGCTGTTCATAAACAGGTGAATGGATAAACAAATTATGGTACATCCATACAATGGAATACTACTCAGCAGTAAAAAGGAATGGGCTATCCATATATTCTGACACAGATGAATCCAAAAATAACTATGCAGAGTGACAAAAGTCAGATACAAAATGTTCATAACAAATAATTTTTATAAAATTGTAGACAAAGCAAATTGATCTCTAGTGACAGAAAGCAAATCAGTAGTTATTTGGGGATAGTGTGGTAAGGGTGGGAAACAGAAGAGGGGATGGATTACAAAGAAGCACTAGGTTTTTGGAAGTGATAGATATGTTAATTACTTTGATTGTGGTGATAGTTTCATAGATGTATATATATATATATAAACTTATTAATTGTGCACTTTAAATATGTGCAACTTATTTTGTCAATTATACCTCAACAAAAATATTTTTAAAAACTCAGCTAAAATCTGACTCCCATGCTATCCTCTGGTTTTAGAATTCTCTTTTTTTTCTAATTGAGATATGATTGGCACATTAAATTTTAAGGTATACAATGTGTTGATCTGGTAATTTATATTTTGCAATATGACTACCATCATAGAGTTAGTTAATAACCACTATCGTGCCACACAATTATTCTTTCCCTTTTTTTTATTAGCCCCCCATTTTTTCTTTTAGATGCAGTCTCTGAGAAACTTTGGATTTTATAATGCAGTAATATTGACTATAATTACTATGCTTTACAGTACAATTCCAGGACTTATTTACTAATTGCAAGTTTTACCTTTAAACAACATTTCCCCTGCACGATGATACCCACATCACATTTTCAAAAGTTTTCAATATTAATCATACAATTTATTTATTTTTCTTATGAATCAAATTTAGAATCCACTAGTGAGCTTTTTTAAGATTCTGATTTTATTCCTAAATTTTAAGAATTCAGTCAGCAACGAATATTTGTATTATTTAACAATAGTTTTCATAGTTAATGTGTATGTGGCAAAAGTACACTAAGGTTTTGCCATTACAACTAATTAAGTAGAATTATAGACCTTTATATATCAAAGCAATATACCATTTAAGATGTCTAAAGCTAAATCAGCTAATGGGGAATAGTTAATACAGTACCCCTTCTGGAGAGAGTAGGATTTTCTACAGTCTTATAAAATAGGCAGGGTGGAATAAAATGGAAAAAAAAAGCCAGGAGGAAAAACATTGATGATCCCTCCTTTTAAAATCACATATTTCTTTCATTACATCAAAAACTATAAAGCTGTACTTAAAGATGTCACAATGTCAATATATGAGAAAAAGAATTACTAATACCTTATTATATGCATTATTTTAAAATGTTGATGGTTGGCTGAGTTGAGAGTACTAAATGCATATATGTCCCTAAATGTACTGATTAACAAGAGTTACAGGTAGTTATGCTGAAAAACTTTCAAGTTCCAAATTGAACATTAATTCCTAGCCAAAGTTCTCAGGTAATTAAAGTGTTCACTCAACATCTTTAATATGAAAAAAAAACTACCACTATTCCCAGAAAAGGTATAAAAAGAAAACTAACAAGTTTAAGATAAAAAATAACACAGAAATTTTAATGAAAAAATTACATTATAACAGGGATACTATACATTAAGTTACAATATATTTATATATATACACACATTTTAAAACTTTTTAAAAACCTGATACAAATTAAATGACATCTTTCACATACTCACATGATTAAGTATGTATTTTGACAGAATGTAAAAATGAAACACAAGCTGGTGGGCCTCAAAATCAGAAACTCTAATGTAGGACCAGCTTCCAAAATCTGTTTTCTATCATTTTTGTGACTTTTAGAAACATTTATCTTGGATAAGACAAAGTACTTTGTAAAAAAGCTTTTTCTTTTAAGCATGTTAACTGCTTATAGAGAAAATTCATATTGAGGGAAAAGTCTACCATGGTGGTATTTATCTATAATTCACTGTAGTATATATAAAGCTCAATGGGAGGCTTTGGAACATGAAAACTACAATGATGAAAAAAGCTCAGCTGTAATTATGAATTTCTAACTGCTTATTCTGAATGTCTAACTCACTACTACAGATATTACACACCTTGCCATACATGACACAAAAGAGCACATATCAAAGTTTGCTGTAGAGCTGTTAGGAGAATGCCAAATACAGATACTGAAAATTGTATGCACTTGTATTTAATACCCTGTGCATTTTTTAAAAATTGAATATTTAAAATATGTAAACATATTTTTTAAAAAGCGATGCTAAGCACCTTTAAAATACAATACTGATATATTGTGACTGAACATGCATTTAGAGGACAAATGAATTTTTAAAAATTTAGAAACTATTTTCAAAGAGCTACTCATCGAAATACTTACATGAAAATATTGATAGTTCCAGTTTCTACCTAAAAACCAAAAGAGTATACAATTAGGGATTTAAACCTTCCTTCATGCTCTTTTTTAATTTTGCTTTTTGTTTGTGAGGAGGATGCACTGTAACTTTCTGTCCTCATAAAAACAAAAACAAAAACAAAAACCAGTACCAAAAAGAGACATTCACATAGAATGAAGTGAGAGAAATATTTTTTAACTATGGTCTGTTCTTGATCAAGTGCCAAAGGCTGAATCCTCTAACATCTCTCATCCTTGTAGGTAACTCACTAGAGTTTGTATCCTAACAAGCATTTCTCCTTAACAACTCAACATCAAAAAAGAAAAAATGTCTCCAAAGGAATAAAGTTCAATTCGTAAAATACTTAATAGGCTATTGCCATTAATGAAGAGTGAAGATTACTTAAAATCTTGAAAACAGTTTCTATAAAAACTGGAAATAACAAATAAAAAGAATATTACCTGCAATGTAATAGTACACTATAAATTTAGACTTATGCCCTTTAAGTACACACAGACTAAGAGAAATCTGGGTTTGTGGTAACTAAGGGCTGTGTTTAACTTAAGAGTAACATACTCAGATTTGGCAGCCTGCCTCTAAAATGCTGACATCAAATATTTTCAGTTCTTAGAATAGTTAAGTATTCTAACTAAAAATCATGTATATAATTGAATATTAACTTTGAATTAAATAGGGGTATAAATAATACATTCTGTATTAAATAGGGTATAAATCTAAAGAGAAAGGTCTTTTATTAGAGTTCCACTCACTTTATAATATAACAATGCTTTATACTTAGATACACGCTGTATATCTGCAACAATTAAAGTGAGTTAAGAATGGGAGACTGGACTTAGAAAAGCCAAAAATGATTCATATTTGTGTAAAATATTAAGGACAAATTTCCTATTATATCTCATAAGCTTTGAATATTAAAAATTGATATCCATTTGAAATCCTTATTACTTTAAAATAAAATCTTAAATATACCCACATATGGTCCCTGGGGTGATTTCTTGACAGTTTATAATTGACATTTCTAGTTTACCAACCTTCCAGAAAACATGCTTACAATGAGTATAGTGATTAGTACTCATTCAGTATTTCAAGTAAATATACTTACTCAACAAGCAAATATACATACACATCAGTTGTCTTAAAGTTTTAAATATGAACTAATTTTCTTTTAGTAACTATCTTTATTCTCTGAACTAATTTTCTAACTACAAATACTTACCTTGAAATACCATAAATTCTAATACCACCAATTCAGTAAGAACTCTGGCATAGAAAAATACAACTCAAATTCTTTTCCAACCAGAGCTGAATCTTCAGTACAAAATAGGAAAAAAAAAAATCCTCTACTGATATCAAAAGTCCCCCAAATCATCTGTAAACACCAGGGGAAGTCTATTATTATTTCTGAATTCTCCCAATTTCTACATTTTCCTAACCATAAGTAGTGCTTTGTCTACAATACTGTATAAATCCATGCAATATATATTTATTTCTGTTGCTTATCTGATTACTTCAAGTTAAAATTCTGAGTACTTACCAAGACACTTTAAATTTCTATTAGATGACCATTAGTATGCTATTGGTTTGTAATTTTAAGTATAGAAATTATAATGGAAGAAGCCAAAATGCAACTATAGTTTTCACAGATGTGAATGCTACGCTTCATGTTATGATTCAAATCTACTACTGTTTTATCTTTCCTAATACAACAGACCATAAATAATCTCATCTGTCTGCTATAATGTAAAGAATTTCTTCACAACTTTAAAGAGGCAATAAGTTCTTTTATAACTTTTAAAAAAGTCAACACACACACACACAGTCATACACACACACACACACAAATTTTTTGTTGTTTTTGTCTTTTCAGAACCCAAATTGGATATTTTCAAGAGATGAGTTAGGTAACTATTTGTGTTCATACTATATATTGTCATGGATAAATTCAGATCATCTTTTGAAATACTGGCCTCTTTAGATAATCAAAAAGCATAAGAATTATACAAAATGACAGCAGTAAAATAGCTTCCAAAAATAAGGACTTGGCAACAAACATTATCAGTTTTAAATCAAAGTTGCTCATTGAACTAGTCTTCAGTCCATTTATCACAATGCTGCACTTGGACAATATTCACCTTCTTTTTTATGACATCAGAAGTTACCCAAGTTGCAAATTATGAAAAGCTTCAATAATTTATGTGGCAGGTAATTTCTTACAGTCCAAATTTTTTTTTGCTTCCATAGACAATGCTGGTTCTTTGGGTTCTTGCTTAACTTGGTTCAGAAAAATGGTACCTTCTGGATTTTCTTCAACTTTAAGACCAAACATAAAAGAAAAACCCTAAAGGTTAATGTAACTTATAACACTGGAAACTTTATAATTTTATGAATTTAGAAGCAAAGGAAAAAACAGTCAGTGTATTTGAAAACTCAGTACTTCTGACATCTTAATAGTCATTCATAATAAATTCTTTCAGGATGAGTACACCTGAAACTAATGTAACACTGCATGTCAACTAAACTTAAAAAAAAAAAAGAAAGAAAAAGAATACAAAATTAAATGTTGAGAAGTTAAAAAAATTCATTCAGTGTGCTTCCAGTAATGAAAATAAGAGACTAAGAAAACCATAGTTATTCTCCTCTACAGATACTTTGACAAAAAAGCAGTCCATAATTTGATAAAATTATGGGGACTATCTCATATTTAAACTAAATGCCTTTAAATATATGTGTAAACAAAAGTCAGGAAGCCTCCTACTACTTGAAAATGATGTTTTGCAAATGGTAGGCATATTACAAATTTACAGATTTTGTTACCACTCCCATACAGTTTCCATATGTGGCCATATAGCAAGGAAAATATTCCCTCCCTAAAAAACCTCAACTACATAAGTACTTTAGAAAAAAAATATGCCACATCTTAATGGATAGTTCTAACTTTGCTGTACAAGCTATATGTTTGCTTATCTGAAACACTGTACAATGCACTTATCATTCTGATTTTAAAGTACTTATGACCAGATTAATCTGAATGCAGCATACCAGTAACACTATCTTGAACTGGCAGGTGAGATGTCTCTTTCTCAGGGATATCAGTTTTTCAGTTGCTATAGGGACCCAAGATTAAGGGAACCAATATTTGTTCAGGAAAGTGTGTTGAATACCCCTAATGCTTGTCACATATGGACGTATTAGGAGTTTAGCCCATACCATAAAGAAAACCAGTAGAAGATGGATTTGAATAACCTTCAGAATTCATATTCAGGTGAAGTAGTCCCTCAGATCATGATCTAACTTGATAAATCATGCAAGTTAGATCCAAAGAGGGTCTCCTTTAAAGCAATCTGAATTACAGCTCCCAGAAATACCTTGGTACATCATAGAGGGAGGAAGCATGTTAGAATAGAAAGAAACTTTGGAGGCAGATAGATCTGGGTTTAAATCCCTGCTCTATCACTTTTAGATAATGACTTAACCTCTCTGAGCCTTGATTTACCTATCTGTAGAATGGGAACACCATCAACTATTTAATAAAGTTCTGAGGATTAATTCACATATATTTTTTTCCCCTCTCTTCTACTAAACTTATTCAGTGGTGACAACTGCCACAGCTCTCCGGATAAATTTTCTTAAAAGTAACACTTCCAATTAGTTTCAATTCTTTTCTGGAAGGAACCAACTTTTCCTTACCCAGAAGAATGAAGACTTTTAAGAATTGAGGGTAAATACTTTATATGTTCTAAGGATAATTTCTATGAAGATTTTTGTTCTTCAAAGCAAACTGCAAATCTTTCTCCAGAAAAGTTGTGTAGGTGTTAGAATTTATCACTGAGTTGACTGGGTTTGTTACAAAGTAAGGGTAACAAGGTCTTGGATTAAACCCAAGTTCCCAAGGCTTAACTAGTTCCCTTTCAATTTCCATAGAACTCCACATTTAAGTTTATAACTCAAAATCTTTAACATTTATACCTGCCCACTTCATTCCATTTTCCCTTGTTAACACTTTTTCCATGGTAATCTTTATGCTGTATGTTTTCCTTTTATAGTTTCTCATTTTATGGAACATCTAGATGGCTCAGTCAGTTAAGCAGTTGCCTTCAGGTCAGGTCATGATCTCAGGGTCCTGGGATCAAGCCTCACTTTGGGCTCCCCGAAGCTTCTTCCTTTTCCCTCTGCTCCTCCCCCTGCTTACGCTCTCTCTTTCCGTAATAAATACATAATCTTAAAAAAATAAAGTTTCTCATTCTTTTCACGTATTCTACAATGACCGTCTGATTTCATATCATCAGATTTTCTATGTAAACTGAGGTAATTAGGGAATGAATAATTTTGACGGAGAAGAAAGAATTAAAAAGTTTGTCATTATGCTCTTAATATTTTTCCCTTTCTCTATTAGTTTCACTTTATTTGTATTTTATAAACCCCTGAGTAGAAATGATTTTTTCTGTAGTGTAACAGTAACGATAGTCCATAAAGGTTAAAAAAATAAAATCACAAGTTGCTTTTAACTTACTAATAGCTGGGTGACTATCTATAATCTGTATTGGGATGGTCTGACCATTTCCCAGCAGAATCCGATGAACACGTCCTTCCACATTCTGGGCATCCTCAACATCTCCAACTTCCACCAGCTGATCCATTGCAGCCAGATTTTGATCTGGTACTGGAAGGCTAGCCATGGTAGAGGCAATAATGCTATTGTTTGGGGTTAGGCATGTATCTGTTTGAAGACTATGACTTTGACCAAGCAGCAGAGAATTATTATTCATTACAGTACTTTCTAATGAATCCAGAAGTCTTGCAGGACTGGAGGAAGGGTGGTTATTTACTGATATCAGAGCCGGTGATCCATCAGGAGAAGTGAATCTTGGTTGCAACTGCAAACCCTTTTAAACCGAAAAGAGTTACATCAAAATGTTTAAATTTACTAAGTATAATTTTCTCATAGGATATATTATTCTTTGACACATAATTGGAATAAAATACAGGAGTAAAATGACTAACAAATATCGAGGATGAAAACAAGAATCAAAGGAAAAGTAGTACAACTAAACTTGATTGCATGCATAGTCTCATAGTCTATTCCAACTTTTTTAAAAAGGTTCTGTTTAAATGATCTTATATCAAGATACAATAACATCAGGAAATTAATAAAAAAAAATCTGTGATCATTATTATAATTCTAGAATAATTCTAAACATCCCTAGAAGAAGAAGAGAGATTAAGGAAGAAAGGGAAGGGCTTCAATTTTGTTTATTTCACTGGATACCTACCTGTAGTTGTGTAAATATTTTTGGTTGAAATGAGGAAAGTGAAGAAAGCAAGTGGGCTGGCTCTGGAGACAAAGAACCCCGTGTCTGATTTGTTTCCACTTTGGTGTTAATTGACTCCCCTGGTGAATTTCCTAAGTTATATAAAAAAATCATCCATCATAAGAAAATAATGTTTATGGTTTCTATGTTACATGACACTACATTTTATTAAAACACTTACTGTCACAATTAGAATAGGAAATAAATTCAAAGGTTTGAAAAAGACTTGAAGAAGTTCTTTTGTTCACTATTTCCAGACCTGATAGAATCAGAATCACTCAGGAACTTTTTAAATATAAATTCTGAGGTTCAACCTCCATTAATTTTAATTCAGTATATCTAGGATGTGATGTTGGAAACAGTATCCCTCCCCCCCTGAAAGATTATGTATTTGTAACTCTAATCTAGTTCATTTTCCATGCTATGATGCTGAACTACATCTAAACTTCTCTGGATGTGTGAAACCTATTGAGCCTCTCAAGTACAAAGACCAAACTAAATTCATCTTTGGTAGCCCTAATGCCTAGGATAACGCCTGGCGTAAAGTGGGTCTTCCAAATTATTCTTTCAATAACTTTCAATAACTCATTTTGGAATAAATGACTAAGAGCAAAAATCTGTTTTCTTAATATCTCAATTGCTAAAGTAATTGTCCTTAGGGAATATAGTCCCTCTCCTGTAATTTCTATATATTAATCCAAATATATTTGTTTCTTTAAGTTAATCAGAAACCAATTATCAACAAGTATTTACTGCTTCCATACTGTAACTAAGTAATTTTTCAAAATGGCCCTGGTGTGAGACAAGGATAGATTTAAGTACCAGCTAGCTTTTCTCTATAACCTTCAACATGCTACTTAACTTGGTTTTTAAACTTCAGTTTCTTCATCTGTAAAATCAGGATAGTAAGAGAATCTTCCTCAAAGGACTGTTGAGAGGATTAAACAGTACTCTCACATTTCTTGGCTTTGTTCTTTTTTTTTTTTAATTAAGGTATAGTTGACACACAATGTTACATTAGTTTCAGGTGTACAATATAGTGACTCCACAGGTTTATATGTTGTGCTATGCTCATCCCAAGTGTAGCTATCATCTGCCACCATACACTGCCATTACAGTACTGTTGACTATGTTCCCTTTCATCCCCATGACTTGTTCATTCCAGAACTGGAAACTTGTATCTCCCATTCCCTGGCACCCATTTTGCTCATTTCCACAGCTCTTCCTCTCTGGCAACCATCAGTTTGTTCTCTGTATTTATGGATCTGTTTCTGCTTTTCATTTGCTTATTTATTTTGGTTTTCAGATTCCACATAGAAATGAAATCACATGATATATGTCTTTCTCTGTCTGACTTATTTCACTTTTTGGCTTCCTCATTTCTAATTGTCCTTGTACTTCACTCTGCTGCAGTCACCCACTACTACTGTCATACACTTGACTCTTCTACATCCAAAAATCTCTACTTCAGATTTCTCATTCTTTGATCACAATCTCTTATTATTCCAGGGATTTTGCTTAAGTACTTCACTACAATTATTCAATCTCATATGAACCTCTAGTTCGTTGATTCCTGAGTTTTCTTCAGATATATCAACTTCTTTCCTTTTTTTTTTTTAAGATTTTATTTATTTATTTGACAGAGAGAAACACAGCTAGAGAGGGAACACAAGCAGGGGGAGTGAGAGAGGGAGAAGCAGGCTTCCGGCTGAGCAGAGAGCACGATGTGGGGCTAGATCCTGGGTCTCCAGGCTCATTCCCACCGAGCAGGGAGTCTGATGCAGGGCTTCATCCTGGGACTCCGGGATCATGACCTGAGCTGAAGGCAGAGGCTTAACGACTGACCCACACAGGTGCCCCTATCAATTTCTTTCTTAATAAAATTCTCTTCCTATCCAGCTTAGTCAAATCCTACGGTCATAGGTCCAGTCACTCTCTTGAAAATCCCCTAAGCTTCAGTGCTTCTTTGTACTTTTGTTACAACCCCTGGTAAAATCCTGAACACTGAAAGAAAATGGCTTCCAGAGCCTGTATGTGTGAAGCTGAATGCTACTGAGAAAGAAACTTGCTGCTACTAATAGCAATTCATGATCATCAACTTCAACAGGACCTTCACATGTACCTGACAACCTTACAAGGTTTCTCCCATTCTATATTATAGATATCAAATGTCCAATCTTGATCCTTTGCACTCTCAGTACTCTTCCTTAAAGAGAAAAGAGAGATTATCAGAAATTGCCTCAACTTCCCATCATCAAAGCTATCAAATGCCTTCTTCTTCATCTCTCTCTCCAGATCTCTCCTCTCTCAAAATACCTTCCCTCAATCCCATATTCCCTTCATAGCACATTGTCTCTACTTCTTCATTCATCACTCATTCACTCTTCAACCACCCCAATGTGGCTTCTTCCCAATCCACTCCACTGAAATGGCTGATACCTAAGCTTTCCAATCCTGATTTCATGAATTTTTTTCTTTCCCCTTGCCATTACCAAATCCTATTCTTACACCAGTATTGTCTACCTCACAAAATGCCACTAACAGTCAGTTGCTCATGGACGAAACTCCGGAGTTAACCCAGATCATTCCCAATCTTTTACCTTCCATACCTATTCAATCAATAACCAAAACCTTTGAAAACAACTCTTAAAATCTGTCCAATTCTAGTATAAATGCCACTAACCATAGACTAACCCACTCTCACACCTTTCATTTGGACAGCTCAAAGGGCCTCCTAAACCCATTCAGCATATCTATTTTTATCTCCAAGCCCTATCTATGCTTAAAACCACATCAACTTTCTTAAGTTCCTTGAACATGTCAAGCTCTTTGTTGCTTAGCTTTTAAACATGGTATTCTTTTGATTGACAAATTCCTATCCATTCTTCAGTTCTTAGTTTAAAAGCCACTTTCTCAAGTGTTAGTTCCCCACTCCCTAGATTAAGTTATATGTTTCTATCACTATTATCACACAATTTTGCACAATTCTTTTATGGTACTATTCACAACAGTAATTGGAATATACTTGGTGTCTTCTTCTCTCGCTAAGAAACTTATTCTTTTTTATGTCCAGCACTTATCCCAGTAATATATGTGCAGAACAAATGAATAATGATAAAGAATTTGAAAGTTATTCTCTATGCACAGTGACACTTAAATGTTAAACAGCCAAAGAAGAGATAATTGTATTGTACACAGTTATTCATTAATTTATTCTAAAGCATTTATTTAGATGTTAACTTTGCAGTAGGGATTATGCTAGGAATTAGTTATGTTAACTTGAATAAAATGTAACTCTTGCTCCTGAAGAACTCAAGTCATAATAAAAGATACAGATGTATAAACAAAAGGAAATCATGTTAAATTAAGTACAAAACACTGAATGTCTAACTTTATATAGGGGGTGAAGTTAAGAGAGCAAATAGATTGATTAGAGTAGTGAGAGGAGTTAGCCATACAGAAACAGAGAAAACACATTTCCGGTAGAGGAAAAAAAGGGTAAAATAAGCTTGGAATAGCAGGATAACATAGGAATAAGAGCATATGAGAAAAGCAAACCATGTAAAATGGACAAAGTTTCCTGACCAAGGTATCTTAAGGTTATTATTACCAGAATTAGCCTACCTTTATAGTAATCTGTACTAGTAATCAGCCTCAAAATTTTAATCACAAAGCACAAAAGCTGATTATAAGAGGAAATCTATTTTTTTAAGTTTATTTATTTATTTATTTTTGGTATTCTAGATCTGCATCCACTGTGGGAATTGAACTCACAAATCCAATATCAAGAGTCATATGCTCTTTTCCAATTAAGTCAGCTAGGCACCCCTTATTTTTTATTTTTGTTTGAATATAGTTGACACACAATGTTACATTAGTTCTGGGTGTATAACACAGTCACCAGCCATTGTGACTACAGTATTATTGACTATATTCCCTAGGCTATGCCTTAAAAAAAAAAAAAGATCCATTTGAGAGGGGAGCGAGGGATAGAGGGAGAGAATCTTCAAGCAGAATCCCCACTGATCACGGAGCCCAATCTCATGAACCTGAGATCATGATCTGAACTGAAACGAAAAGCCAGATGCTCAACTGACTGAGACACCCAGGAAGCCCTACATCTTGTACTCCTGTGACTTATTCATTCCACAACTGGAAGCCTTCTCCCACTCCCCTTCACCTATTTTGCCCATCCCACATCATCTCTCCCCTCTAGCAACCATCAGTTTCTTCTCTGTATTTATAGGTCTGATTCTGCTTTTTGTTTATTCATGTGTTTTATTTATCAGATTCCACATATGAGTGAAATCATATGGTATTTTTCTCATTAGAAGTCTGATGTATTTTACTTAGCCTAATACTCTCTAGGTCCATCCATGTCATTACAAAAGGCAAGCTCTCATCCTTTTTTACAGCTGAATAATATATATGAGAAAGTATATATGAGTTACATATAAGTATATATACTTAAACAGCTAGAATTATTTTGACAGATCCTAACATAGTTGTTCCTGTCTCTTTGGGCCATGGTTTCCTTATCCATAAAAAAATTTTGATTACATGAGATAATATCTTCAATGTCTTCCAGTTTTAACACTGATTTTATATTTAAAGATATTCAAGATAACCTACCTTCTGCAAATGCTACTGTCACAGTCTCTCTGAGAATATGCCCATTATCTGTAGTCCATTGAAGCTGCAATGGGAACATTTATTTCAGTAAAAACAATAAAGCATTTATATTAAAAAAATGTTTTAGGGGCACCTGGGTGGCTAAGCCGTTAAGCGCCTGCCTTTGCCTCAGGTCATGATCCTGGAGTCCCAGGATCGAGCTCCTCATCGGGCTCCCTGCTTAGTGGGAGGCCTGCTTCTCCCTCTCTCAGTCCCCCTGCTTGTGTTCCCTCTCTAGCTGTGTTTCTCTCTGTCAAATAAATAAATAAATAAAATCTTCTTAAAAAGTTTTAAAATATCGATACAACTATCATATTTTATTCAGTGACAGTATAATTGTGTTTTATTCAGTAATTACTCTCTTCACTTGTTCACGTTCTCAAAACATGAGTATACTTCACTATGCAAATACATTAGCTTCCTAAGTTCAGATAGCAAGAATCTGGATAGCAAGTACAGATGGCAAAGATCATTGCTAACCAAATCCGTTTTACTTCCCGAACTTTGGATAGTGAAAAATTAAGAGAGTCTGGGATGGAAAAGAATAGTAGCACTAGCTTAAAATCTGAATCTATTTAGTTAAGAAGCCACAATCTGGATAGTAAAAATCTGGAAAGCAAAGGGTATTGCTATTGAGATTTTTTTGGGAAAGATTTATTTATTTATTTTAGAGAGCAAGAGGGAGCACACCAAGCGTTAGGGAGGGGGAGAGGGAGAGGCAGAAAATCTCAACCAGACTCCCCACTGAGCTCAGAGCCAAAGGTGGGGCTTGATCTTACAACCCTGAGATCATGATCTGAACTGAAGTCAAGAGTCGGGACATTTAACTGACTGAGACACCCAGGTGCCCCGCTATCAGGATTTTAATGCCATAATTACTTTCTATATTAGTAGGTTTTGAATAATTATATTATTCTCTTCAGAGTAAGCAAAATTTTCATAGAACTGACCAATATTCAGGGGGAAATTACAGTATCACAGTATGAGATAAAATTGCTATCCATATATGGCAAATAGAATGAACATCATCCCTTTGTGTATTCAAGTCTGAAGTATTCTACTGAAACTTGTCTATTTTATTTTAAAATTTTTTTAATTTTTAGAGAGAGAGTGAAAGCATTAACAAGGGGAGGGGTAAAGGGAGAAGGAGAGAAAACCTCAAGCAGACCCCACGCTCCGCATGAAGCCTGACATGGGGCTTGATTTCATAACCTTGAGATCATGACCTGACCTGAAATCAAGAGTTGGACACTTAAACAACTGAGCCCTCCAGGTGCCCATTGTTTTTAAAGATTGATTTATTTATTAGAGAGAGAGAGAGTGTATGAGCAAGCAGGCAGAGGGGGAAAAGGAGAGGAAAAAAATTTCAAGCAGATTCCCTGCTGAGGTAGAACCTGATGGGTGCAGGGCTTGATCTCCTGACCCAGAGATCATAACCTGATCAGATATTAAGAGTCAGATGCTAACAGTCTGAACCACCCAAGTGCCCACTGTCTATCTGTTTTTAAAAAGTATATATTGGGGGCACCTGGATGGCTCAGTTGTTAAGTGTCTGCCTTCAGCTCAGGTCATGATCCCAGAGTCCTGGGATCCAGTCCCATATTGGACTCCCTGCTCAGCAGGGAGCCTGCTTCTCCCTCTCTCACTCCCCCTGCTTGTGTTCCCTCTCTCACTGTGTTTCTCTCTGTCAAATAAAAAAATAAAATCTTAAAAAAAAATAAAAAATAAAAAGTATATATTATATATACTCAATGAATGTTAACAAGTAAGATATACTTTTTATAGAGATAAAATGCTTTTACTTTTTTTATTTGACAGAGAGAGAGATCCCAAGTAGGCAGAGAGGCAGGCAGAGAGAGAGGAGGAAGCAAACTCCCTGCTGAGCAGAGAGCCCAATGCGGGCCTGGATCCCAGGACGCTGAGACCATGACCTGAGCTGAACGCAAAGGCTTTAACCCACTGAGCCATCTAGGTGCCCAATATGTTGATTTTTAAATGAAGATTCTATTGTTATAGTCAGAGTAGGAAATTCCCTGATGTTTCTTCTTGTGAGAGTAATAAAAAAAAATTTAGTCAAATCATCATCTGAGGGTTCATAATGTTTATATTTTAAGAAAAACTACTATTTTTTAGAAAAGGTTTTATTTATTTGAAAGAGAGAGAAAGAGAGAGAGAGCATGAGGAGGAGGGGCAGAGGGAGAAGGAGAAGCCGACTCTCTGCTGAGCAGGGAGCCTGACACAGGGCTTGATTCCAGTACCCCTGGATCATGACCTAACCTGAAGGCAGATGCTTAACTGACTGAGCCATCCAGGTGCCCTCCCCCTTTTTTAAGATTTATTTATTTCAGGGTGCCTGCTCAGTCGGTTAAGCAGCTGGTTCAGCTCAGGTCATGATCCGAGGGTCCTGGGATCAAGTCTCACATTAGGCTCCCTGCTCAGTGGGGAGCCTGCTGCCCACCCTTGCTTGTGTATACTCTCACTCTGTCAAATAAATAAATAAAATATTTAAAAAAAAAATATTTTATTTATTTCAGTAGAGAGTGAGCTCAGGGCAGGGGGAGGCAAAAGAAGAGGGAGAGAGAAACTCAAGCAGACTGTGCCCTGAGAACAGAGCCTGATGCAGGGCTCCATCTCATGACCCTAGATCAGACCTGAGCTGCACCAAGAGTTGGATGTTTAACCCACTGCGCCACTGTGGCATCCCAAAACTATTTTTATATGTGTGTTTATATGTTTACCTATAAACATGCTAAGTTTACAGTTATTTATATGGCCTAATAACAACCACCCCATTAGGCCAAATAGTAAGAGAGGTTGAGAAAGATTCTATAATAAAACAAAGAATTATATTTGTAATCATACCGTTGCTGGAATAATCTCTGTGTTATACACATTATCTCCATTTCTCAAGGATTGCTGTACCTCATGGATATGGTTTTTAATATCATTTACAGTTGGAAAAAAGGATAAATTATGTCTTTCAGGTACCTCATCAGGTTTAAATAGTTCTCTTTCCACAAATTTTCTGTGGAGAGCACAAAATAGAATAAAAACATAAACAGTCTAGTAATATACTTCAGATCAAAGGAGAAAATGGTTCTTTTTAGCATAAACTTCTGTAAAGTATGGTTTATAGCTTTATAAGTTATATTTTTCCACTTTTAATTTTTCCACACCTTAAATCAAAGAAATTATGCAGATTAAAGCAATATAAGACTTTCATTGGTTAAATACCTCTATATCTAGAGTAAGCTTGAACATTTTTATAGGAATTATTATTGTCAGTTTAAGCATAATATATTTTGAATGCTAACTATGCCAGGCAGTGTATGAACACTTCACATCAAGGATCTCCTTCAATGCTTATTATAATCCTGTGAGATAAGTGCAAATATCATTCCCACTTAACAGATAAGGGAACTGAGGGCTGCTGAAGTTAAATAATTTGCCAAAGGTATACATCTAGCAAGTAAGAGAGCCTGGGCCTACACCCAGTTTTTTGCATAAACATCCTGCTGCCAAAAGGCATCACGTACTCTATGAAATGTGACCTGACTGAATTTAAGTAGATAAAAGAGAAATATAGAAAACAAAGGCAGCATTGACACAATATATAAAAAGCAGATTAAAAATTATAAAGTCCAATATTTATACAGTTTGTGCATTATATTCTACAGACAACACCACAGAACTGAATTGTACCTCTGTTCTTAAGGTTCAAGTTTAATAAATAATGTATGGCTTTACCAAATTTCGGTTCTGTTCTAACAATGCCCCAGTGAAAGTAAATATAAGATGCCTAAGAAAGCTGCTAAATGGGAAAATCATGTATTAATTAATACATACTCCTAGGAAATACTCCTTGTGTTGTTCAGATCAGATTACACAACAACCAATAGGAAGCCAGGAAGAGTAAATAGGAAGAAAGCCAGTTAAGTACCAGAAATCATGGTAAAAGAGCACAGGCTGTAGAATTAGACGTAGATTTCAGTTCTACATCTACCTCTTTAGCCAGTTATTTAACCACTCATTGTGTCTGTTTTCTCATGTGCAGGATGGAGATAAATATATAGAGTTGCAAGAATAAATGAGATCATGATTACTGTATCCTGAGAATCAATAACACTGGACCAGAGCACTACATGTAAACTTCCACCATACACAGAACTATCCATGTTCTTTTGTTATAATACAATTTAATGGCATTTTAAATAGTTTAAATAAGTACCTTGGCTTAGGCTTTAAAATCTTTTGTTCTACAAAGGCTTTTTTTTTCTGTAAAGACATTTAACATGTAATTCAATTTATGTATAATTCAGAAGTAATCCAATTTGCTAAATATGAATATGGAATATTTCAAATGAGTAAGCCGAATCATTACTCATGGCTTTTCATGTATCTGCTAGAAAATGATCAGTTCATAAATAAGATTATTTTAATAAATTAATAAATGATATTCCTTATTTACTCTGATAGCATATACCTTGGAAAATGTCTATGATGATAAATATGTTATTTAAGCTAACAGAAATGAAAAGTGTAAAAGAACAATTTGTTTTTACTGTACCTTAGCTGTTTCCTTACTGCATACACTTGTTCTATTCCCTGTGACACTAATTCTTGAATCTTATGTGCTACTTGAGGATGTAGACGTGAGGGTAATGCACAATTCTCATCCCTAATTGCAGTTTCCTCTTCTTCAAGAGAAGACACAGGAAAAGGGGAAGGTGGCAAAGGGAGGCAGGGAGTCTCTAATTCATGATACTGATGAGCTTGCTTTGTAGGTAACTGCACATACCACCTGACAAGAAGAAATATTTAAAATTATGTTACTAGACAAAGGCAAGAATCAGTTACTTGTGTTAAAACTCAACAAAAAAAATAATCTTTTAAGAAAATATGATATATTAAGTAAATATAATAAAAATTTAAAAATAATAGATATAAATAAAATTTAAAATGTTCTCTGGTTGATTCTTTTTTTAAGAAATATTTTATTTTGGGGTGCCTGGGTGGCTCAGTTGGTTAAGCAACTGCCTTCAGCTCAGGTCATGATCCCAGAGACCTGGGATCGAGTCCCACATGCGGCTCCCTGCTCGGCGGGAAGCCTCTTCTCCCTCTCTCACTCCCCCTTCTTGTGTTCCCTCTCTGGCTGTGTTTCTCTCTGTCAAATAAATAAAATCTTAAAAAAAAAAAAAAGAAATATTTTATTTACTTATTTATTTATCTGAGAGAGAGGGAGAAAGACAGCATGTGTACGCATGGGGGCAAGAAGGGGTAAAGGGAGAGTGGAAGGAGAGGAGGAAGAGAGAGAGAATCTAAAGCAGATTCTGCACTGAGCATGGAGCCCGATTTGGGGCTCATCTCACCACACTGAGCCAAAACTAAGAGCTAGATAGCCACCCATCTGAGCAATGCAGGCAACCCCCCTGCTTGACTCTTCAAAGTTGGTTTTATACCCAATTAAATAAAAATCTTTATAAAACTTTACGGACTTTCACTATTGTCCTTTAGTTAAGGAGTTAATAAGTATATATGAAAATGGTATTTTAAATTTCATGTTAAGTAAATTTTACCTCAAAATAATGAGATTTTTAAAGTCATCATCTTCTAAACTGTGTATTTTCCCATTCTTCTTTGATTTTTGTCCCCAAATTATAACTTATGTGTTCCACCTATAATCCTTCCAAAGGATGGCTATAATTCAAAGTCTACCAGGACTGAGCTGAGTGGGAGAATCTTCCCCGACAGGAGCTCAGGACACTACCTCTGTTGCCCCACAGTCCCTCTACTGCACACAGCTCCTACTGCCCGACTGAACAAGAGAATCAACTAAGAGACGAATACATATCTTTCATATTGCAGTGCAAAAAAACCCAGATGCTAGGAAAGTGAAATGATCTAGTAGGATACTGTTTTAATTGATGTTTTTGGGGCGCCTTGGTGGCTCAGTTGCTAAGCATCTGACTTCAGCCCAGGTCATGATCCCAGAGTCCTGGGATCATCGAACCCCATGTCGGGCTTCCTGCTGGGTGGGAGGCCTGCTTCTCCCTCTCTCACTCCCCCTGCTTGTGTTCCCTCTCTTGCTGTGTCTCTCTCTGTCAAATAAATAAATAAAATCTTTAAAGGAAAAAAATTTAATATTTTTGTACAAAGTGCTTGCAATGACTAATACTGCATGAAATGGAGGCTATTTAAAAATTATATACAATGTTCTCCAAACTGAATGATCTAATTATTGGCTACTCATTTTTCATATATCCAAAAGTTTATTTTACATATTTATATATTTATTTTTTTAAAGATTTATTTATCTATTTGAGAGAGAGAGTGAGCATACAAGCAAAGGGATGGGCAGAGGGAGAGAAGGAAACTCCCCACTGAGCATGGAGCCCAACAAAGGGCTTGATCCCACAACTCCAAGATTATGACCTGAGCTGAAACCAAGAGTGGGACACCCAATCAACTGAGCCACCGAGGGTTCCATATCCCCCAATTTTTTTTTAAAGATTTTATTTATTTATTCAACAGAGAGAGAAATCACAAGTAGGCAGAGAGGCAGGCAGAGAGAAAGAGGAGGAAGCAGGCTCGGGCCTGGATCCCAGGACCCTGAGATCATGACCTGAGCCGAAGGCAGAGGCTTTAACCCACTGAGCCACCCAGGCACCCCGTTTTTGTTTTTTTAACAAAAACTATATTGTGTGCACTTAACCTCACTTGTATTACTATAAATTCTTCACCTGGACAGATCATAAAGAAAAGTGAAAAAGCAAGCTAATATTTCTTCTTAGGTAACTCTGAAGCACAAAAAGTACATACAATGGAATTTTATGTAGGGCTTAGAATTAATTTCTGGCTGCTATAGGTGATCAAAGATGGGTTAAAAAATATATGAAGAAAATATGGTCCATATATACAATGGAGTATTACGCCATCATCAGAAAGGATGAACACCCAACTTCTGTGTCAATATGGATGGGACTGGAGGAGATTATGCTGAGTGAAATAAGCCAACCAGAGAAAGTCAATTATCATATGGTTTCACTTACTTGTGGAGCATAAGGAATAACATGGAGAACTTTAAAAGAAAGAAAGGAAATGTGAACTGGGGTAAATCAGAGGGAGATGAGGCATGAGAGACTTTGGACTCTGAGAAACAAACTGAGGGTTTTGGAAGGGAGGGGGGTTGGGGAATGGGTGAGCCTGGTGGTGGGTATTAAGGAGGGCACATAGTGCATGGAGCACTGGGTGTGGTGCATAAACAATGAATCCTGGAAGACTGAAAAAATAAAATAAAATAAATTATTTTTTAAAAAGTCAGTTTAACCTAAGAATACATGTGACTAAGCAATCAAAAATATTGTTTTTATTAAATTTCATGGTTGAGTACATAAAAATACATATACATTCATATATATATGTATATATATATATATATAACCCAAATTTGCAGTCATATATATATGTATATATGAATATATATATGACTGCAAATTTGGGTCCTAAGAAGTATCAGAAACAAAGTATGAAAATATAATTATATGTGTGCTAAATACATATTTGTCATTTTGGGGAAAAACTTCCATATGGTATATTTAAGTCTATGGTAGGCATTATCGGAACATTTGGTTGATAAACTCAACAGCTTACATAGTGGCAAATTTTAATACCTAGGGAACCACTAATGAGACATCTACCTTATAAAAACCATTCTTAATGAAATAATTAGAAAGCATAATTATAATGTCTCTTACAAGAAAAAAGCTTATAAATGGAGCTAATTAATTTATAAAAATAAAATAATAATATAAATGTCATACCTAAGAACACCGCCAGCATCTACCAAGTTCTTCTTTAGCATGTTAAAGGCTTTTTCCTGTTCCATTCGGATTATTTTCTTGTCAATTTTGGGGTCTGTAGGAACTCTATATTCAGGAAACTTCTGTACCTTTTTAATGTAAATCCTGTTTATAAGTAAAAGAAGAATTTCTTTCATTATATTATAATGTCAAGAAAATAAAATGGGTTTTATTTGGAAAATAAATGGAATTTAATTTAATGGAAAATAAAATTACCAAGCAGAAGTTTATTAAAGTATAGAGAAAAATTAATTAAACTAGAAAGCATCCAGTGGATTATGTTGAAAAAAAAAAAGCCATATTCTCAATGCATAAAATTTAGCAAATTAACAATAATCATGACATCAGTAAAAATATCTGAGTATTTATGGATATTAACTTTTGTTTCTGGATTTGCCTCTTCCCAATTCTCCTGGAAGCCATAAAAAAACTCATGCCTGAGGGTTCTGGGAGTGTGCTGGCAGGAGGGGATGGGCAGCAGCTTCTGCAACTGGAGGATGAAGGAGGAGCATGTGCTGCACTGTCGGTTCTTTGTGTGGTAGCCACTGTTTGGAAGCCTTACCATCAAGAGAGGATCATTCTTCCACTCCTCAGAATGTAAAGGATTATTTACTTGATGATGGAATTCTGGTGGTTTCAGGAAGAGAAGATCTGCCAGCATATTCTTAGCCAAACAGTGATAATAAGGCAGAAGAAATACAGTGGTCGGATGATGAGATCATGGCTTTCCTTAGGGCACTAGAATTTCCCAAAGTCACCACTAAAGGTCAAGAAGCTATGGATTACCTGTAGGGTAGTGTATTTCCTAAGCTTAACTGGAGTGCCCCAAGGGATACATACTGGATAGCAATGAAAAGTTCTCTGAAAAGTAAAACCCTCAGTGAAGTCTTTCTATTATTCAAGAGTTGTGATTTCATACTCAGGACTTCACTCAACAATTGTTTCATTGTGTTGATGATTCTCCACATCCTTGTAAAGAATATGAGCTTGTTCTTTGAAAATGGTATGAATTAATTCTTCACTTTCCATTACACAAACTGTAAAGTGACAGGTCAACCCTGTCTTATGTGAGTTATTGACGTCCCAAAGACTTTGCAGACCTGTCTACTGGGGAAGATGCTCATAAACTCATAGATTTTCATAAACTGAAAAGAAATCAGCAAAAGGATGACTGATGAGAGCACAAGAATTCAAGTCCCAGGTAAAGAGGAAACCACCTTGGTGTCAGGAGGCTGCTTTCAAATCACAACTTCCCATTAGCCCATTCTGTTGAGGTGGGAGGCAGTGTGAAATCAATACTTTTTTTATATTCATATACAATAAACCAGAAAAAAATGGAGGGACTTTGCTACTTGTAAAAATAAATGACAAATAGATCTTAAACATAAAAACAAAACAAACAAATAACTCACACCTGGATTACTTTAATAGCCTCCTTTTGGGCCTCTGGGCCTCGGTCCTTAAATCCACTTGATATGTTAATGCCACAGTAATTCTCCACATTTGTATTTCTCTGTTGAAGAATCTACTTGCTCTTTAATCAAGTACTAATTTCTTGGTTGCATTCAAGGCATTCCATATGATTCTAGCTTTATTTACCTAATTTTTCTTTCATTAACTTCAAATGTAAAATTGCTTTTTCAGTCAAGCTTATTATTTCAATGTTCCCTCCTCCTCTGATACCAAAAATACAATCATACCATATCTTTATTCATATAATTTCCTGGCCTACAATATCTCCCCTCTCACTCATTTACCATAGGAGAAAATCTTTATGTGTGAAGAAATAATTTTATTCCCTTTATCATTCTACAAGTACTTTTTGAGTATCAGTTGTGCCCAGCAGTACTTTGAGGCCATGGGAAAGAGGGAGACTGAAAGAGGTACAAGATTTTACTTAATCATGGGAAACTTAAAGTATTTTGGGGTAGATCAGAAAACAAAAAACTGTTGGAAAACATAATAGTATAGTATATATTACCAAATATGTCAGTTAGCTAACTCATCAGAGAGGGAACATATCGGTGCAAATTCATTAACAGGAAAGAAAGCGCAACTTAACGTGAATGCTGAAGTTTAGATTGCATTTGGGTAAATGAGTGAACACTACATCAAAACTAATGATGTACTATATGGTGGCTATCTGAACATAATAATAAATAAAAATAAAAAGGGACATAGGGAGTAGAAGTAAAAGGAAACATCACACTGTACACTTATCACCATTGTTTAAACTTGATAAAAATGTGCACATTAGCAATTAGAAAATAAATACTTAATGAAAAGGAAATTAAAGAAAATAAATCTTACCGGGCTGGACAAGTGGCTTTGTAGAGCTGACAAGACCTGCTCTCCTGCTCACTGATTTTTTTCAACTGGAAACCTTTCCTCCTTGGCCCATATTGACACTCCATTACCACGGCTCTACTCCCTGTGGGCCAAAACCAACTATTGATATTAATTCAAGTATCCATCTGTTCTTGACACTAGAATAATAATAACTCAGTGGTGGCAATGTCAAAATTTACACTTTTAATTACACAACTTTAAGGAAGGAAAACATCAGTAAGTCTCACTAAGGTGTACAAACACATAAGTTTAAAAGCTAATTATAATATTTACCAAAAGTACATTATGGTAAAGAAATTTGCAAATACCACATTTACTGAATGTTAACTGATGTTTATATAAATACAGTTTTTAATAACAAAGTTTCACCATTCTACAAATAGAAATTAGAAAAAGCTACATTTGTTAGTAAATATTGTCATGTAAAGTTTTATTTCCTTTTATAATTATTTCCTTATTTCTATTTGTACTATTAGAATATAGTTGTCCCCCCTTATCCGTGGGGGATACGTTCCAAGACCCACAGTGAATGCCTGAAAGGATGGATAATACTAAACCTTATATAAACTATGTTTTTTCCTATCTATATATACCTAGGATAAAGGTTAATTAATAAATTAGGCACAGTAAAAGATCAACGGCAAAAACTTATAAAATAGAACAATTATAACAATATACTGTCATAAAAGCTATATGAATGTGGTCTCTCTCAAAATACCTTATTGTACTGTACTCACCCTTCTTGTGATGATGTGAGATGATAAAATGCCTATGTGATGAGAAGTGTGGTGAATGACGAAGGCATTGTGCCATAGCATTAGGCTACTACTCACCTTCTGACACTATGTCAGAAGAAGGATCATCTGCTTCCAGACTGTGGTTGAGAACAGGCAACTGAAACCTTGGAAAGTGAAACTGCGGATAAGGGGGGACCTACAATAACGTAATAACGAGGCTTTGAGATGGCCCCCAATGATCCCTGCCTCCTAGTACTCATGTCCTTGTGTAATTCCCTTCCCTTCAGCATGGGCTAGACTTATTAACTTACTTCTAATGAATATGGCAGAAATGACAAGATGTTTTTTCTGATATAAGGTTATAAAAAGACTGTGACTTCCATCCTGAGTACTCTCTTGCTCTTGCTTGGATTGGTATCTCTGGGCAAAATCAGCTGTCTGCGGTGAGGCAGCTCTATGAAGAGGCCTATGTGGCAAGGAATAAACCATATGAGTGAGCTTGGAAGCAGGTCCTCCCCCAGCCAAACGGTGAGATGACCGCAGCTCCAGCCAACACCTTAATTGCAGTCTTGTGACAGAACCTGAGGAAGAACCACCTTGCTAAGCCGCTCTTTGATTCCTGACTCACAGAAACCAGGAAGGAGATAAATGTTCATTGTTCTCAGACATCAAGTTTTGGATAATTTGTTACACAGCAACAGAATAAAAATAAGCATATGTAAAAACTATACAGTTTATGGCTTTAAGTAAAATATCCTATTCTAGGGGCGCCTGGGTGGCTCAGCTGGTTGAGCGACTGCCTTCGGCTCAGATCATGATCCCGGAGACCGGGGTTCAAGCCCCGCATGGAGCTTCCTGCTCGAAGCTGGGCGGGAAGCCTGCTTCTCCCTCTCTCACTCCCTCTGCTTGTGTTCCCTCTCTAGCTGTGTTTCGCCTGTCAAATAAATAAAATCTTTAAAAAAAAAATATCCTATTCTAGGTAGAGTACAGCAAATTTTTCAAACATAAAATAAAAAATAATGATAAGTAAAAGTGTTGATAAAGCCAACATTAAAATTGAAAACTTAAAAATTTTAAATATAAATTCTTAAATTTATAAATTTCTAAATTTAGAAAGAGTAATAAAGAATTAATATGTAGAATGTAAAGAGCTACAAATAATTTTTTAAAAATAGAGAACCAAACAGAAGAATGGGCAAAGACTATGAATAGGCAACTGAGAAAGAAAAAAAAATATTAAATGAACAATTAAAAAGATGTTCAATTTTACTAGTAAATATGGAAATGCAAATTCAAGCAATAGTAAAATACTATCTTGCATTGTTTATACTGGCAAAAAAATTTTTGACAGTATTCTAAAATAAATGAATCCACTGATAAATTTTAACATCACAAAAAGGTGCTGTACATAGGTAGCAATAAGCAGCAGAGAACACACCAATGAAGTATTCTTGCAAAACACTTTAATGGAGATTAAACCTTCATTGAATCAAGCCTCTAGATCTAACAGTCCATAGGAAATATAGGAGATTTTTAAAAAACATGTAACTACAGCACAGAAATGGAATCAACAAAACTCAGAATATAAATAACTCTACAGCATAAACTACCTGGGGGAAAAATTTCAAGAGATAAAACAAAATATAATCTGTGAAATCTGTCTGGATGTGAATTTGAACAAACCTATGGAAAAAGAATTATTAGATAAGTAAAGAAATATGAACATTTGACATTTTATGACATTAAGAAATTACTGTTAATTCTTTTACAGTATGAAAATGTGACTGTCCTTGTATATACATACATATACAAAGAGTCCTTATCTTTTAGAGATATATACTTTAGTATACAATATATACTTTGGTAATTACATATAAAGCAATTGGATATCTGGAATTTGCTATAAAATCATCTTGGAGGTAGGAAATGAAAAAGTGGGTAGGGATATAAATGAGACTAGAACGACCATATGCTAATAGTTTTTGAAGCTGGATGATGGATACAGGACAAGTCATAGGATTTCATGTATTATTACCTTTATTTTCAAAAAATATATATATATGGAGTTGTTGAAGCTGGATGATGGATACAAGGCAAGTCATAGGATTTCATGTATTATTACCTTTACTTTGAAATATATATATGTATACACATACATATATATACACACACACTATTATACATATTACCTTTACTTTTATATATGTATATATGTATTTCTATATAACACATATATATAATATGAAAATTTCTAGAATATAAAGATTTTTAAAGTCTGCAATGTTAAGTAATAAGGTAAATAAAGGAAAGGGAAATTTTCATATATTGCTGAAACAAGTAAAAATTGGTATAGGTCATTAATTCCTCATGTACAATTCTGAAATTGAACAAGTTCAGAAAACAACATTTTTTGGAACCCATTTGACTGCAAAACCTAACCTGAACTTTATGTGGCTATTTATAATCTTTATACCTCTTAGTGTTACTGTCCATAAAATACTACTGTGTTTGCTTATGTGATATGGTCAACAGACTACTTGCTGGGAATATTCTATATCATATCACATTCCAAAAATTCTGAAATACATTTAGCCAAAAAATTTTGGAGAAGAGATTTTGCACCTATATGACCACTTTATTAATTTTTTTTTTTTACTAGGTGGTCTTTTTAAAATTTAAATTCAATTAATTAACACAGTGTATGGGGCGCCTGGGTGGCTCAGTTGGTGAAGCCACTGCCTTCAGCTCAGGTCATGATCCTGGAGTCCCAGAAGGCCCACATCAGGCTTCCAGCTCTGTGGGGAGTCTGCTTCTCCCTCTGACCTTCTCCCCTCTCATGCTCTCTCTCACTCACTCTCTCTCTCTTAAATAAATAAATAAAATGTTAAAAACAAAAAACAAAAAGCACACAGTGTATTATTAGTTTCAGAGGTAGAGGTCTGTGATTCATCAGTGTTATATAATACCCAATGCTCATTACATCATATGCCCTTCTTAATGTCTATCACCCAATTACCCCAATACCCTACCTTTCTCCCCTCCAGCAACCCTGTTTATTTCCTAGATTAAGAGTCCCTTACAGTTTGCCTCTCTCTATGATTTTGCCTTGTTTTATTTTTCCCTCCCTTCCCCTATGATTCTGTTTTGTTTCTTAAATTCCACATATGAGTGAGGTCATACGATAACTATCTTTCTCTGATTGACTTATTTCACTTAGCATAACACCCTCTAGTTTTATCCACATTGTTGCAAATGGCAAGATTTCTTTCTCTCTCTCTCTCTTTTTTTTGATGGCTCTGTACAACAACTTTAGAGAGCAACTTGAGATAATCTTATAAAGATGAAATGGGCATACTTCACACCTCAGCAATCCCACTGTAATGCATGCACTAGTGCGTGCATTGAAGTGAAATTGCTAGGTCCAGGATGAGACGACAACTTTTCAGCTGAATTGGTATTTCCCTAGTCCTAAAATAAATCACTTATCCTTATGTTCTCTGGGATTTGGCTAGCTGTAGGGTGAATCTCTGGAAATTGTCTGAAACTCCACGACTTTAGAGGCGTCTGGATGGCTCAGTCAGTGGAGCATGCAACTCTTGACCTCAGGGTTATGAGTTTGAGCCCTACATTGGGTATAGAGACTACTGAAAAATAAAATCTTAAATACACACACACACACACAAAACTCTACCGCTTTAATACACACTAGCCCAATATTTGACTAGTATATGTAATATATGTGATGCTTGAGAATCCTAATATTGCAATTCTGTATATTAATATAACTCCAGACTACATACAAATTCTACACAGTAACTCGAGAGTTACAAGCTGTAAGCTACATAAAATGAATACAAATTTATCCCACAAGATAAATCAAGAGAGGAGAGAATTAAAAAAAAAAATCCAACAGATACACATATTTCTAATAATAAAATTGCCCTATTAATATTTTTATTTTCTATTTATCAACAAAATATCTAAGGAAATATTTATTTATTCTAATATATTAAAATAAAATTTCATAAAATAATGGTCATATTTAAGTTTTCTTTTTAGTTCAATATGCATTTTCATCAATTAACATTCAGTTGTCATCCACAAAATTGAAAATTTTGGTAGGAAATTTTTAGGAAAACCACATTTTTACAGTGGATCATGGCTGTGCTGAACCTTTTAAAATAATTCTTTTAAAAAGTACCTGCATTGACAAATGGGATTCCATCATATGGGACATACTGAGATTTCCACATCAAGCGTGTAGCTGGCTTGGCTGGGCTTGGAGATTGGCGGGTCCCCCAAACACTTTGTGTTTGCTGCTTATGAAATGTTAGGACACTTTCTAATTCAGTCTCACTTACACAGTAGCCACGGTATGAATCTCCAATTTTCTGCATGTAGTAGAAATTAAATAACAAAATTATTAGCAAATATGTTTCATTGTACAAAAAATTAAATGAAGTGGTTGCCCAAGATAAAAGACTCATCAGTTTTCAAAAGAGACTGTCATTCTCTCCTCAGATCAATTATCTACTGCAACCAGTGTATCTGATCTGCTTTCAACCAGCATTATCAAATAGATATTCTCCAAATATTTGTTAGAGAATATAATGTCAAACTCATGGCCACACCATCAGGGTTTCCCTTTTTTGAAATGCAGATGCTTAAATTATAGACAAGTGTGTATGTGTGCACATATATGTGTGTGTGTGTGTACCTATAGTTCATTAAGATATACATTTCCTACTTCCATTTTATGGTTACATTCTTGTTTTTCTTTATTCTTTAGTTCCCACATTCCACTTTAACCTCCACCTTGCTAATATATTTTATGTATTTTTGTAAGCTGTCTTCATTCTTCCTGAAACAAGGTGTAAATAAATCATGCAAATTGATATTATCTACCCACAAACATATTAGTAACCCTCAACAAAAGTAAAAGCTCTTTCTCTATACCAATAGAGAAAAATCTATTAACTGTGATCTCCTACACTAAAATGCATACAGACCTAGAACTCACTCCATGTATGTTTCTCCACTAAAGGGAACAAGGGCAGCGATGTGGGACTAGGAATCTAAATATTTCACCCTGTAAGAATACATTTAATAAGAGGAAGGTATCAAAATACTGTTGTGGCTGTACTTTAGGCCATAATAAGAAGAGTTAATCTGATGTCAAGCAATACATTATCTCCAATTTCCCCTAAAAATAATAAAAATGCCTAGGCTTGGTACGTCTCGGTGGCTCAGTCACGCGGGGCTCGATCCCAGGTCTCCAGGATCATGATCTGAGCTGAACGCAGTCGCTTAACCAACCGAGCCACCCAGGCTCCCCGATAAGGATGATTTTTAACTCACCTCACAGCTCCTAAGACGGCAGGCCCACAGAGGTGTGTCAGAAGAAAGTGGCTGGAGAGGAGCCAGAAAGGGTTCTTCAAGCATTCTGGACATGGGAGGCATATACATAAATATATAAGTTACACACAAACACACATATGACATTCAACTGTTTTATCCCCTTAGCCAGTGTTACAGACAATATATTGAAATCATCAATAAGAAACTATAATAATAAGGGTGCCTGGCTGGCTCAAATGGTAAAGCATGTGACTCTTAATCTTGGAGTCATGAGTCCAAGCCCGAAGCTGGGTGTAGAGCTTACTTAAAAAATAAAGATATAGGGGTGCCTGGGTGGCTCAGTTGGTTAAGCGACTGCCTTCAGCGCAGGTCATGATCCTGGAGACCCGGGATCGAGCCCCGCATCGGGCTCCCTGCTCAGCGGGAAAGCCTGCTTCTCCCTCTCTCACTCCCCTCTCTCGCTTGTGTTCCCTCTCTTGCTGTGTTTCTCTCTGTCAAATAAATAAAATCTTTTAAAAAAAAATAAAGATACAAAATCTTAAATGTAATAATAATAATAGTTGGTGAGTGTATTAATTATAATTTTATTTAAATATCACTATTTAATTGCTAAAGCAAAGGCCTAAGTTTTTTTTTCCAAATATCTGTAGCATCAACAAATTTAAGTATTTTATATAACTCCCTCAAAGCTTATTTTGTAGTCTTCTCATTATATCTCATTATATAATTGTTTCTCATTTAATAAAAAATGAGCCAATAAAACATCTTCAGGTGACATGTTAAGAGTTAACATGATATTATGTCAAGCTCTAAGATTAAATGTCATAAATATTGTGTTAATTTTTAAATACTGTCTTAAAGAGTTAGAAGAATATAAATAGTACAAAACCCATGTCTGTATTTGCCTAAAGTTATAAACAGTATTAAGGCAAAAATAAAAGCTGAAGCATGTTAACAAAAGCAATTACTTTACCACAAAGGAATTAAATGCATAAAAAGATGATGAATCATTAAACATTTTAGGAACTAGAATGGGTATTTCTTTATTCTAGAACCCTATTAGTGTCAGATGTTTTCAAATTGCTTCAAAAATAACAGGCAAGAGTCACTGAGGAAAAGTAGCACTTTAGACATTATAGCTTCTAAGATAGTCTCCTAGTTGCCAAGATGTCATTAAAATAATTAAAGATACTTGATAATTTGATGATAGTTTATTCTGTTTCCTGAATTTCTGATCTTTTCTTTAGTCAGCCCACTTTAGATATGATATTTAAAAAAAAAGATTTCCATGATAATTTCAAAACATGAACTCCTCTTTCACACTGACTCACCTGGTCTTTTTGGGCAAGGTGACAGATGCTTGTGGATGAAGAGTGTAACTACTGTTACTATCTGCTAGAACATCCACTCTTAGAGTTGGTAAATTTCTATCATTGGATTTCTCTTCAGAGACATCTTAACAGCAATAATAAGAACAAAGCAACATCAATACCTTGTATAAGACCACGAGAATGTAACAGAGTAGAACTCATCCATATGAAATAGAAAAGGCAAGATATGCTCTAAAGATGGCAAAACTTGTGTTTTATTGAGAATTTCCCTAATAAACTTGTTTAGTTTCAAACTATAATACTGACGACTGATATTCTGTTAATTACATTTTTGAAGCTTATATTGAACAGCCAGGATATAAAAGTGGTAAAACTGTTATGTTAATAGTTTCATAATGTAATAGGAAAGTGTAAAACTTTTTCATTTCTTTTTAAAAAATTTTTAAAATTCAATTAGCTAGCATATAGTACATCATTAGTTTCAGACTCTTTTCATTTCTATACCAGGTTTTTCATTTTGTCTGCAAAGTATTTTTTTCCTTTTTAATTTAATTAATTTTTAATTATTAGTAAGTTTTAATTATTAACAAAGGTGAAGAACCATATCACTAAGGTAAAAATATCTAGTCCAAATCATTAGCTATGAATGAACAATGAAACAGTGTAGCTATGGTATTAGACAGAAAAGGAAAAGAAGCAAAAGAAGAGAAAATGAATATCAGATAGATTAAGAAAGAGTAAAAAAATGGGAAGCATGATTCTCCTTTATCTGAAGAAGAGCAGAGGATGAAAAGAATCATTAAATAAAAGAGTAATGAGACATGGCTAGTAATAATATCGATAAAAATATAAATGTAAAAATTTCTCCAGTAGCTATTAGCACTATAATCTTGTTATTGTTTGTTTTATTACTGTTATAATAATCAAGAAGAATTTATTTTATGCTCACTGGTCATTTGGGAGGAAGCAAGAGTCAACCAGCTTCATAGAATTCCAAAATGAAATAGACTGCTAACCTAGATAGGAGTTGAAAAATGAACTTGAAATTTATTTGGGCTAAGAAATTTTTTCTAATTATTCAGTTTACAATCTTACCCAAAGAGATCAATTTTAGCACTGACTTTCATGAGGTGATTTTCTGATATATACATTTGTTCTTTAAAATATTCTTGAATCCCTTATATCCCACGATTACTCACCCTGAGGACTATTCACATCCACAAGCTGCCCCTGAGGTATAATCACTTGTGCCATTTCTGTCTCAGTAGATGGAATTACATGCAGCACCTGTCCATTTTCTGACGGGTTGGCAACAATCATCTTGGAAGCATTAAAAAGAAATCAAATGCATAAGGCAAAATGATTTAACAGAATTATTACTAAATAAATGATTAAAGACATGTCTATCTGTATGGTAGATACTATTATTTCCCTTATTTTGTGGATGAAAATACTGAGGTACATAAAAATTTTTTTCCAAAGTTTCAGAGCTGGTAAGTGGTAAAGCTAGGATTCAAAACAGGTAGTTTGACCCTATATCCTATGATCTTAACCACCTATGGTCTTAATTGTTACACATGTATGAGGTCTAATTACTTAGTAATATGAACAAGGCTTTCACTGGATTTAATATATTTACTTTTTTCTACTTACTATATTATATCCCTATATGCTTGGATTATTTATGTGGTAATCTTTTGTTCCATATTTTAAGTCACTTTGATTAGTTTAAAAATAGTACCTTATTAGATGTCTAATTAAACACAATTTATTTTTATGTACCTCTGAATCTTTATATATTCTATCTTGGTTCATAAGGAATATGAAAGAATGCCTCAAAAGTCTGAAAATACAAGAAAAATCGTATACTTATTATTTCCATTTTTTCCCTTCAGTTTCACAATTGAAGCTATTTAGAGAATTGCCAACTAAAAGGGTGTCTGAAGTAGAATAAAAAAAAACCACTTTGAGCCTATCATTTGAAAAATAAAACTAATATATTATTTAAAAATAAGTTTATCCTAAATTTCCAGATTTTGGACACACTGTAAACTTTATTTATTACCTACCATACTACTCTTCTATTGAAACAGTGTTACTGTTTTATCCAAAGTCGGCTAGCCTCAGTTCTCCCTCAAGTAATTCTTTGTAATCATTCCAACCTCCTTTCCAAGACTGCCTTTTTGTTCTGTAAAACATGAAAACATTACTGATACCTATCAGAGACTGTAGTCCTAGTTTTAAGAGGGTCACTTGAAAAAATTTTAATTTGAAAAAAAATTAAATTTGAAAAAAACTTCAACAAAGTAGATGCTTCAAGGATAATCATAAACATTTCCCAGAAATTAAGAGTAGTAATTGTTTCCCTCCCCCAAAGTTTATCAAGTTTCTTGAGATAAAAATATCTTGCCATACTTCTTATCACTTCATTATGAAAAAGTAACTGTGAACTCTGAAGATGATAATTGCTTTACATTTTTTGAATGCATACTAAGTGAAAAGATTTTACATGCATTACTGGATTTATTCCCTATCACATGTTTATGAAGTATACATATTTTATACCTGAGGATACAGTCATAAGAGGTTACACAACTCATGCAAGATAGGGTTATACAGTGGTGAGCTAAAATTCAAATCCCAATTCAAACTACTCTGTACTGCTTCCCATTATCTGATGATGTTACTTAACCTAAAAGAAGACAAAAAACAATACAAGAAATACTGCTGGACTTTAAAGGGCAACAGTAATAACGTGGTCATAAATTCTTTTCTTCTTAAATAAGATCAAGTATTTGTGAAAATTATTCCACTCATTCTCAGAAAATAAGAGTGTTGTGGTTAGGAAATCCAAATAAAGACATATATTTATAATTTATTTAATCATATGAAAATTTCATAATTAAGAAAGATCTGTGGAATACCCTCTTACTTTTGAAAATATGTCTCCTATGTACAGTGGAGGAGAGTCTCCTCCATTTTCTCTTCCCTTAAAATTTTACCTGATGCTTAAAAAACTACTTTCAGTTCATGTAATTTGATAATGGTGACAATAATATTAGTTTTCCTATTTTAAAAAAAGTTACCTTTAATCTTTGTTATGAAAACAGAGTTCTATTGCAATGCATCTATTGCAATGCATTCAATTTGAGGCAGACCATGAACATAATCAGAAAACCTTGGCTGGGGCGCCTGGGTGGCTCAATGGGTTAAAGCCTCTGCCTTCGGCTCAGGTCATGATCTCAGGGTCCTGGGATCCAGGCTGCATCGGACTCTCTGCTCAGCAGGGAGCCTGCTTCCTCCTCTCTCTCTGCCTGCCTCTCTGCCTACTTGTGATGTCTCTGTCAAATAAATAAATAAAAACTTAAAAAAAAAAAAAAGAAAACCTTGGCTAATAGGTAGTCATATTTACTGGGCTTGTTGTGTACTCTAACAGTTTTTAGACTCAATATATCTGATAAATCCAAAATACCATCCCTGCTTTACTTTAAAACCTCTTCATTTGTTGCAGATTCACCCACTACAGAATCTTTACTATCTCTTTGATAACTTCTACATTTAAAAATTATATTATAAAAATGTCTTTAAAAAAAGCTCCTTATGGTAGGAGATGTTGAAAATGGACCATGCATGTATAGGGGCAGAAGCTTTATGAGACATCTCTACCTTCTGCTCAGTCTTGCTTTGAACCTAAAACTGCTTTAACAAATAAAGTCTATTAAAACAAACAAAACCCCCAAAAAGTTCCACTAAGTTTTCCAAAACATCACAACTTTCTGATCTTTGGTTCTTTGAAGAAAATACTTTCTTATATTCTATGTTTCTTACATTTATTCCATGCTTCATGCCACAGGTTTTCTATTTCATAGCTTCAGATAACCCTCTGTATCATCTCCTACCCCAGACAATGTAAAATCACCTTTGTGACCACTTGTAAAGAAAGTGTAATATAATGACAAAGAGAGTGGGAACTCTAACAGTTTTTAGACTCAAACAAATAAAAGATTTTAATGTGCTTTTTAAGAAAGCTACCACGTGTAAAATGATAAACCTTCAGAAAACAGGACATGATTAACTCTAGAATGCTCTAGACTGGAAACAAAAGAGGGATTAATTTTAGGTAAAATGGTTGCTCACTTGTGGTATAATTTATAACTGAAGTTACAATTTTTAAAATAATTTTATGATGTAATTAATAAATATCCATTGTAGAAAACTTGGAAAACAGGTGAACAAGAGATACATTATGCTTCATATTATTAATGTAAGGATATTCTTATTAATTAGAGAGAAATAAAGTTTTTCTCAGTAATTCTCTTAAATTTCCATCAAAACCATCTTTCATTTCTTCTACTCAAACTATAAAGTTGGCCATGAATACTTCAGCTAACAATTTAAAGCAGCATTTTCACCTTCATATGCATTGCTATTCACATGACACATATGTATCTATCTATCTATCTATCAGCAAAGGTATGTCTACTTGCCAGTAAACCACTGCTACTTCTACTGTTTTCTTTTGCTTCCAGAAAGCATACCAACCTGTGGCATGCAAGTTAGTGACTGAGTGGTGGATAAAGCAATAACCTTGAGTTCAGTCAGATGTATACACAAAAATAAATGTAAGTTACATGTGAACTCTGGCACTAGTTACAGATTATGATACATTTCCAACTGATCTCGAAGTGACAGTGTACCTGGACATAGTGACTGGGGAAGTAGTGGTTCAACGTTCTATTAGTAGTCCTAAAAGGAAATCTTTTTAAAATCTTCAGATAACTTAAAAATGAACGTCACGGAAACAGTATTTTCAGAGCAATGCAAGTCAACAGTTTCAAAAAGTTAAGATCATCTAGTAAGGTTAATATATGTTGCTAAATAGCATAAAACTGGTTATTTACAAAATACACTCACCACTTGTGCATTAGAATGCCCCAATGACTGAAGTTCATATTGAATAGGTTGCTCATTTTGGTCCACTAGATGGAACTGTTCTCCAGAAAGAGTCTGTGTATGAGTTAGGGCCCCTGGTATATTCTGTGATGTGAGTGAATTATCTGCTTCATGAGAGGTGATGGATAAAACGCTAGGAGAACCATTCTGTCCAAATGAAGGATCCCTGGACTCCATACAGGTTAGATGCTTTTGCAAAGAGAGAAAAAGAAAACACTAGGGTGTTCATAAACTACAATGCCATAATTTGTATTTTTTAGATTAAAAAAAATGTTTTTAAGGTTTTAAGTAATCTCTATACCCGACACAGGGCTTGAACTCACAACCTCAAGATCAAGAGTAGCCCACTCTACCAACGCAACCAGCCTAGTGCCCCTAATTTACAATTAAAAAAAAAAAAAGAATGATTATCAGCCACTGTGGGAAACAGTTTGGAATTTCCTCAAAAAATTAAAAATAGAACTACCCCTTTGATCCAGTAATCACACTACTGGGTAATTTACCCAATACAAAAACACTAATTCAAAGGGATATATGAACTCCTACGTTTAGAGCAGCATTATTTACAATAGTCAAATTATGGAAACAGCCCAAGTGTCCAATGATTGATGAATGGATAAAGAAGACGTGGTATAAGACATGATGGGATATTATCCAGCCATAAAACAGAATGGATCTTGCCATTTGCAACAACATGGATGGAGCTAGAGAGTATAATGCTAAGTCAGAGAAAAACAAATACCATATGATTTCATTCAAATATGCAACTTGAGAAACAAATGAACAAAAAGAGAGAAACCAAGAAAAAAGCTCTTAATAAAAGAGAACATACTAATTGTTAGGAGAGCAGGGGATGGGAGGGGTGTGTGGATAGGTTAAATAGGAGATGGGAATTAAGGAACGTACTTGTTTTGGGTTTTTTGGTTTTTTTGTTTGTTTTTACAATTTTTAAAGTACATTCCATGCCCAGTGCAAGGCCCAAACAACCCTGAGACCAAGACATTAGCTGAGATGAATAGTCAGATGCCAACCTTAGACTGAGCCACACAGGCGCCCAGGAGTGCACTTGTGATGAGCACTGGGCGATATATAAAACTGTTCAATCAATATATTATACACCTGAAACTGATACAATATGTTAATTATACTGGAATTTAAAGTAAAATAAATAGAATGCTATAATAAAAATGGATTCATTTTTCAGTTATTCACTTTACTTTTTATAAGAGTTGTCAATTCACACAGACAGATACAGACAGAAAGCAGTTCTTAGCTGAAATTGTTGATTTTTATATTTTATTTCAGTTATATTGAAATAAAGTTATCCATGGGAACACAACCTAGAATCATGATATATAATTCTTAGAAAAACACACATTTTTCTTTATATATAGATTTTTAAGAATATAGAATTTTTTATTTAAAAATTTTTACTTAAAATTTATTTACTTAAAAGCTCTATATTATAAAAATTAAAAATATGATAGAATTGTGGGTAAATTGTAACAGTCTTAAATACAATTAAATATAACACTATTTCTTATATATTAAAAAGTTATTAAATGGGGCACCTGGGTGGCTCAGTTGGTTAAGCATCTGCCTTTGGCTCAGGTAATGATCCCAGGGTCCTGGGACTGAGCCCCACATAAGGCTCCCCATTCAGTAGGGAGCTTGCTTCTCCCTCTCCCTCTGCCCGCCACTATCCTTGCTTGTGCTCTCTATCAACTAAACTAATAAAATTTAGAAAAAAAAGTTGTTAAATGGAACAGAAAAAAGTTCCCAGTTAAATTCCTACCTCATATATTTGAGAATCTGTTTTTGATTCTTTGGAATCGTTATGGTTGACTCGTAGTGAATCATTAGATTGTTCCATTCTGATATATTCAATTCCATTTTCTTCTATTACTTAATAGCTGAAAAAAATTAAGTATCTGATTACAGCACTTAACATTTTTATGGAATGTTTGTCTTAAATAAATATCACATTTCTCCTACTGTGTTAACCCATACAATTCGGGTTAATTTCCATTCTATAGATTAAGAAAATAAACATTTTTGCTAAATGACTTACTTACCAAGGCACCAGAATACATTCAGGGCAAAACAAAGACTACCATTATGTAGTTCCCTCATCTTACCCTTGATTACACTCATGTACTGGTTAATTAAGATTATAGTTGTGGGACAGGTACTTTTCACCCTTTCAAATACATCTAAAATTCTCATTTTATAAATATTTAATGCAAATAAAGGTTCTTAATTTTATGAGTTGGGCATGCACTACTGTAGCATTAGATAATTTTAGAAAAGATGTTCTGGTATAGACAAAGATTATATACACATAGCTCTTACCATAATGCACAAACTTTTTTCACAAAGCAGGGTGAGAGAAAGATACTTTAAGATTTTAAAAAATTGAGGGGCACTTGGGTGGCTCAGTCAGTTAAGTGTCTGCCTTCAGTTCAGGTCATGATCCCACGATCCTGGCATCAAGCCCTGCTTAGCAAGGAGCCTGCTTCTCTCTCTCTCCCTGCAGCTCCCCCTGCTTGTGCTCTCTCTCTCTCTCTCTCTCTGAAATGAATAAAATCTTTAAAAAGAAAAAGGTTTTATTTATTTATTTATTAAGATTTTTATTTATTTATTTATTTGGCAGAGAGAGAGAGAGAGATTACAAGTAGGCAGAGAGACAGGCAGAGAGAGAGGAGGAAGCAGGCTCCCCGCTGAGCAGAGAGCCCGATGCAGGCCTCGATCCCAGGACCTTGAGATCATGACCTGAGCCAAAGGCAGAGGCTTTAACCCACTGAGCTACCCAGGAGCCCAAGGTTTTATTTTTTTATTTTATTTTTTAAAAAATATTTTATTTATTTATTTGAGAGAGAGAGAGAATGAGAGAGCAAAAGAGAGCATGAAAGGGGGAAGGTCAGAGGGAGAAGCAGCCCCTCTGCTGCACAGGAAGCCCTATGTGGGACTTGATCCCAGGACTCCAGGATCATGACCTAAGCCAAAGACAGTTGCTCAGCAACTGAGCCCCCCAGGTGCCCAAGAAAGGTTTTTAAAACACTGAGAGTTTACAATGAATAGATCCTACATGAAAGAAATTTCTAAAGAATACAAAAAATAAAAATGACACCAGAAGGAAGTCCTGAGATGCTAGAAAAATGGTAGGCTAGTAAATCAGTAACTCTAAGAAAATTCTAAATAAACACTATCTGTATAAATAACAATAATGCTATTATAATTTTGAGTACGTGTGTTTTAAGAACAGAAATAAAATACTGAAGTACTAAATAAAATACACATAATTTAGGAGGGGATGATGGCAGATAAACACAGTGGACCAAAACTAATGGGATGCAGGGAAAGCAATGCTCAGAGGGAAAATTAGAGCAAATAGCCTATATCAAGAAAAAAGAAAAAAACCTCAAAACAGTAACCTGACTTTATTCCTCAAAAATAAACAAGGGCCAACTAAACTGAAATCTAGTAAAAGAAAGAAAATAATATAGATTAGAGGAAATAAGCAAAATTAGGAATAGAAAAACAAAAGAATTAATGAATCTAAAAGTTGGTTCTTCAAAAGGATTGACAAAATTGACAAACCTTTACCTAAACAATAGGAAAAAAACAGACACAAATGACTAGAATCAGAAATTGAAGTGGGACATGACCATAAAATCTTACAGAAACTAAAAAGATCACAAGAAAATACTAAGACCAAAGGCAGACCTATCTCTATTTGCATATGGTCCTGTATATAGAAAATTCTGAAGAATTCCCAAAAACACTATCACAATTAATAAATTCAACAAAGATACATGATATAACATCAATATGCAAAACTTCATTATATTAAAAAAAAAAAAAAAAAAAGCCACCTGAGTGGCTCAGAGGATTGCGGGCCTTGGGCTCAGGTCATGATCTCTAGTTCCTGGAATCAAGCCCCATGTTGGGCTCCCAGTTCAGCAAGGAGTCTGCTTCTCCTTCTCCCTCTGCCTCTCCCCTGCTCATGCTCTCTCTCTCTCTGTGCTTCAAATCAATAAATAAAATCCTAAAAAAAAAAATCCATTGTATTTCTATATACTAGCAATGAACAATCCAAAAATGAAATTAAGAAAATTATTCATTTACAATCTTATCAACAAGAATAAAATACTGATGAATAAATTTAAGCAAGATGTATAATACAGTAATTAAAACTATAAAATATTGATGAATAAAATTAAATATCTAATAAATGGAAAGACATATTATGCACCTGGAATTGGAAGACATGAACATGATAATATCATCCAAAGCAATGTATAGATTCAATGCAATCCTTATCAAAATCCCAATGTCCTTTTTTTAGTCATGGAAAAGCCAAATTAATATAGAATTACAAGGAACCTAAATAACCAAAATAATTCTGAAAAAGAACAAAGTTGGAGAACTCATTCTTTGCAACTTCAAAACTTACTACAAAGCTACAATACTCTAAAGAACGTAGTAATGACTAAAGGATAGATATGTGGATCAATGGAACAGAACTGAAAGTCCAGAAAAAAACTCAAAACAACTATGTTGAAATAATTTTCAACAAGGGTACCAAAGGGATCCAATGAGAAATGAATAGTCCTGTTCAACAGTTGGTGCTGGGACAACTTAATATCCACATACAAAACAATGAAGATGAACTTCCTATCTCAGAGTATATAAAAAAGACAAGCAAGCAAACAGAAAAAAAAATCCCTAAAACAGATCAACAACCTAAATATAAGAGTTAAAATCATAAAATTCTAGGAAGAAAAGATAAGGGTAAGGTACCTAGATGGCTCAGTTGGCTAAGAAACTGCCTTTGGGTCAGGTCATGATCCTGGAATCCTGCATGAGCTTCCTGCTCAGTGGGGAGTCGGCTTCTCCCTCTGAACTTCCCCCTCTCATGCTCTCTCTCTCTCTCTCATTATCAAATAAATAAATAAATAAAATCTTTTTTTTAAAAAAAAGAAGGAAAGAAAATACAAGGGTAAATCTTCACGACCTTGTATTTGGCAATGGTTCCATAGCTAGAACACCAAAAAAAAAAAAAAATCAGTATTAAAAACAGATAAATTGGACATTATCAAAATAAAAATTTTTGTGCAAAGGACACCATGACAAGAATGAAAAGACAAGCCACAGATGGGAGGAAATATTTGTAGATCAAATATCTGGTAAGGTCTAGAAGATATAAAGGGGTACCTGGTGGCTCAGTCAGTTAAGTGTCCAACTCTTGATTTCAGTTCAGGTCATGATCTCAGGGTCATGAGACTGAGTCCAATGTCAGGCTCTGCTGGGCATGGCACCTGCCTGAAGACTCTCTCTCCCTCTCTCTCTGCCCCAGTCCCCATCTCTCCCTCTCTTAAAAAAAAAAAAAAATTAAAAAATTAAAATAGCCAAAACAACTTTGAAAAAGAACAACAGAATCAGAATTCTTACACTACCTGATTTTGAGACTTTTCATGAACAAAAAGCACAAAAATATAAGTCTACAAATTGGACTTTACCAAAATTAAAAACTTTTGTTCATTAGTTTGGGAGAAAATATTTGCAAGAAATATTCCTCTTTTTTTTAGATTTTATTCTTTTTTTAAAAAGATTTTATTTATTTATTTGACAGAGAGAAACACAGCAAGAGAGGGAACACAAGCAGGGGGAGTGAGAGAGGGAGAAGCAGGCTTCCCACCGAGCAGGAAGCCCGATGTGGGATTCGATCCCGGATCTCCCGGATCATGAGCTGAGCCGAAGGCAGTCGCTTAACCAACTGAGCCACCCAGGCGCCCCACGCAAAACATATTCCTGATGAAGGAATTTATATCCCAACTCTGTAAAGAACTGTTTCAACTCAATTATAAGACAACCCAATAAAAAGTGGGCAAAATATCTGAGTAAACACTTTACTAAAGAAAATATACAAAGAGCTAGAAAAAGGCAAATACCACATGATCTCTCTTACAAGCGGAATTATGAGATACAAGCTTCAAGTTATAAAATAAGTAAAACATGTGGTGCCTGGGTGGCTCATTCAGTTAAGCATCCAACTCCTGGTTTCAGTTCAGGTCATGATCTCAGGGTTGTGAGATCGAGACCCCAGTCAGGTTCTGTGCTCAGTGCAAGGTCTACTTGACATTCTCTCTCTCCCTCTTCCTCTGCCCCTCTTCCTTGCTCTCTAAAATAATAAATAAATCTTAAAAAAAAAAAAAAGATTCTCTCTCTCCCTCTGCCCCATCCCTGTTTTAGTATCTGTAATTTAAATATAAACACAATTATGATAAAATAGATGATTATAAGTTTGTCACAGCTACATAATTTAAAGTTTATTGAATTTTTTTAAGATTGTTTTTATTTATTTGACAGAGAAAGCGCACGAGTAGGGGGAGCAGCAGGCAGAGCAAGAGTGAGAAGCAGGCTCCCCTGATGTGGGGCTTGATCCCTGGATCCTGAGATCATGACCTGAGCCCAAGGCAGATGCATAACTGACTGAGCCACCCAGGCACTCCTGAATGTTTATTATACTTAATAATTACTAGCTAGAATTATTAATAATGACTCTATATTCTGTGATGTATAACTATTACCACCCTTTTACTGAAAAGGAAATTGAGGCTCACTAACAAGGTTATAAGGTTATCAATTATTGAAATTATTGAGCACCATGGTAAAGCACTATGCTAAAAGGTGTTGTTGTTGTTTTTTTTTAATTTGTTTATTTGAGAGAGTGTGAGCAGGAGTTAAGGCAAAAGGAAGACAGAGAAACAGACTCCCCACTGAACCTACAGCAGCATAGGGCTGAATCTCACAACCCTGGGATCACGATGTAAGCCGAAATCAAGGGTTGGGAGGTTTAACTGACTGAGCCACCCAGGCACCCCTAAAAGTGTTTTTATACATGTCATTTTATATAATCCTTTCAAGAACCCTGTCATTCAGTTACTTGCGCCAATTTACATGTAAGAAAGTAAGACTCAGGCAATTCAATAACTTTTCTAAGATTACGAATATACTAAGTGGATAAACAAGGCACATGTACTGATCCCAAAGCCTACTCTTTATTATTACAATTGGAACCCTTTCAAAGTAACAAAAAAAAACCTCCCTCCTTCCTCCATTAGTCATGTCTTTCAATATTTTTTTTTGATAGGTTAACAAATTACAGATGCTAAAAGAACTTCTTTGTTCATTTTTGTTCTCCACTTTTCCTGCTTGAAATTCAATTAGAGGCAGTCCCTAAAGCACCAAAGCCTTCCTGCAAACAATCTAAACATCTCTGATCCCTTGAAAAAGCTAGAGTTCTAATCTTGCAGGCACTGTAATCACTGAGAAAACATTCTGCAAATAGATGCAAAAGCAGAGCTTGAGAAGAAGTGTAATGTGCAAATAGCTTAGAGGAAAGAATTCTAAAATCTTATTCCCAGTTTTCTAAGAGCTGTCCTGACCCCATTACAAATTATCTTTACTGGCCCCAATTTTTTTTCATTGTATTTACTTTCTCTTACCCTAGCTGAAATTTTCATTGGAGATACTAAGTTGTTTTTTTTTTAATTTAATTTAATTTTTTTATTTATTTGATAGAGAGAGATACAGTGAGAGAGGCAACACAAGCAGGGGGAATTGGAGAGTGAGAGGCAGACTCCCCACTGAGCAAACAGCACAATTTGGGGCTCCATCCGAGGACTCTGGATCATGACCTGAGCCGAAGGCAGATGCTAATGACTGAGCCACCCAGGTGCCTCAGTATATTCTCTTAAACCTGAAAAAACTCTGGACAAATTTATACAGCTTTCTTCATTTAAGAAGAGTTCAGAATAGCTATCCTGGAAAGTTTAATTTGGAGATGAGAAAGCAAGGTCACTTGAAGTTTAGAACATTTAAAAGGGCTTCAGCAGAGGCCTGAGCTATGCTGCAATGAAAAGGACAGAATGGATGCCCCAGGGAATTACATCACCAAAGGTGGTGAAGATGTTCTTAACAGAAGAACACCGCTAAACATAAGCCACCTACTTCGGGACTTTATTCAGACTGGGATTTTGCCAAAGATAATTTATTTTTCCGCTGTCTTGTGGAACTCAAAGCTCAAAATTTTCTTTTCAGTATGTACATCTATGTTACAGGTTAAAGAATTTTTTTTATGGTTACACTGGGAAAATACTACGTAAAGTAGTTTCTGTAAGGAAAAATGGGTTTCAGTACCTGCTGTGGAACTGGAAGTTGAAAGTACATTCCTATGCTATAGACATCTCTTTTTTTAAAAAAAAATATTTTATTTATTAACAGAGAAACACTGTGTGAGAGAGAGCATAAGCAGGGGGAATGGGAGAGGGAGAAGCAGGCTTCCCGCCAAGTGGGGAGCCGGATGCAGGACTTGATCCCAGGACCCTCGCATCATGACCTGAGCCAAAGGCAGACGCTTAATGATTGAGCCACCCAGGCACCCATACAGACATCCTTTCCAAAAAAAGCATTTTTTTTGGAATTAAGGGGAAAGTATTACTCTTTTCTTCCTTAATTTCCCCATCAATGAGCATTACACTTCTCAATCCTGACAAATGAAGGGTAAGTTAAAATATCCAATTTTCCCATCTAACTTCAATATCAGTACATGCTAGAAAGTATTATCCCCCCTCTTTTTTTTAAGACTTAATTTTTTGTCAGAGAAAGAGAGTAAGAGAGAGAAAGCACAAGCAGGTGGAGTGGCAGGCAGAGGGAGAAGCAGGCTCCCCACTGAGCAAGGAGCCCCAATGTGGGACTCAATCCCAGGACCCTGGGATCATGACATGAGCCGAAGGCAGACACTTAACCTACTGAGCCACCCAGGCATCCCCCTAACTTTCAATTAACTGTATCAAAGTGAAATTTTTAAGAATAAAGATATTAAGTAGCTAGGTAGAAAATGCTTTCTTCCAAGTAGTAAACATAACAAAGTATCCATATCCAAAGTGTAATTTGATTTTTCATTAATATATAATAGGTAATAGTTAACTCTTTAGAGCTGGTACTTTCAATTAGTTAAAGATAAAAGTATTACCTTCAGGTAGTAGCTCAAACATTCTACTCAAACATTCTACTATTCCCAGAATTGCCCTCTCTTGTCCACTCAAGTTCTTCCTTTGGGGAGCACTAAATCATGACAGTTGTGGCTTAATTTGTGTGAGAGCTATAATTATGTCTTCACAGCAGCATTTTTTCTGTAATGAGAAAATATTCAATATATATTCTTTGGTTCTACACATAAAGAAAACTACTAGATTTTGTTATGCAAGTATAAAATAGCCATTACCATTCTGGTACAGTAGAACCATCAACTGACTCAGTTGAAGAAAACTAAAGAGTAGGACTGACTTTACAGATAACTGCATGTGTCCAGGAGTAGGTGACTTAACCTGTGTCAGTTTCCTTACCTAAAATTAGGTGTTTGGATTATAGTTTTGTTTCAACTCACATTCTATAATTCCTACAAAGACCTTCCCAGAAATTGCATTTCTCTCATGAAAATTTTTATTTTATGAAATATTTACTTATAGGACATTATTTGGAACCATAGAAACTTGAGACTAAAGATCACCGTCCCTAAATATCACCCTATAAAAAATCCTGGAATTGGTTTGAAAAGGTTAGTTCTTAAGCAAATAGTATTGGGATTACATAAAGAAAACAGAAAGAAAAGTATTACATATATAGACACTTAATGATTGTGGAGTTCAGGACACAAACTAAAGCATTACATTTTGCTGCAAATTGCTTTCTAGAATATTTCACACCATATTAAAAATGTGGATTTTTACCTTATATCAAAAACAAAGGTTAAGAAGAAATTGATAAAACAGAAGTTTCATGTTTCATAGGGAAAAAGGGCTTATTGTTTATACATATTGAATGCATGGCAGAAAGGGAAAGACTGGCTATTCAGGCTGTAGTCACTCATATCTCTGTGGACCATATTTGGGCTATTGCTGTTTTTGTTTTGTTCAACAGCCAATTTTATTTATTCAAAACTTCAAAGGTAATTCTCTCTTAACATCTGATTTTGCTGAGTTTCCTCTAGTCTTTTATGTGGTAAAATGTATCTATTAAAACGATTATCTGAGAATAAATCCCCAAATAGGATAACTGAAAGATGAAGCCACTTTTAGTTTAGAGATTCTCCTAATTCTAGGTCCCTTGTTAGTGTGGTAAGACTTAAACGATCTTGAAATATATTAAATATCAGTGCCAGATTTTTAATTTATTAACATTAAAAAATGTTGCTCAAAAGTACTTTAAAATTTCTCTCATCTTTCAGAGTAGGTAAATGACACAAAGTTCCTTTTATGATGTATAGAAAATTACTATGAATCAGTGGTGTCAAAAATAAATCAAGACTCCTAGTTCACAAATATTTGATAGAACAATTTATTTTTTATTTATTTTTTCAATTTTTTTTTTAAGGTGGGTTTGGAAAGTTATGTGTGAAGTCAACATCAAAATTTTAAATGTATGCAAATATATATAAACAATAACTTATTTTGATTTTTCACCGAAAAAAAAATTAAGGCTAGTATTCACAACATCTCTTTAATCTTAAAGTTTACCCTCTCTATAAACTTCCCTATAATCTTAGTTTCTATCCATTTCTTACCCTGTAAATACACACCTCTTTTTACCTCTTTGCTCTTTGACAGCTATACAGATCATTTCATTTAATCTCCAAATTCACTGCGTTGGATCTTTATAGGTAAGAAAACCAAAGCTGTCAAGTAACCTGCCTAAGATCACAAAGAGCATTACAGCTCAGATTCAAAATGAGGTTGGGAGAAAAAACAAAAACAAAAACAAAGAGAACTCTGAAGCCCATGCACCATCTTCAGATCATACCATGCCATGCCATTACATGCAGGAAAAAAGAAACCTAATAGAGACGCCTATCTTCCGAGCTGTGATTTTTCAGATAACAAGGTGTCTTCGTGAAATGAATCATGTAGGAAATCATCAAGAACAAAAAGCCTAAAGTTAATGTTCTAAGAAAAACACTCAAAAATACTACCCTAAGTACTGCATGGAGGGAAATATGACAAATACAACACAAGTCCCTACTGAAAAACACCAAAGCCATCATACCGGGTGTTCAGTTGCTCGGGAACACTTGTAATTTTCCTTAACTAAAGGAAGGTCTCAAATGAAAAATGTTCTTTGGTGAATTCAACATTTCTGCTTTGCAAATTGAAGTTTTATCTTATTAAGTACATATCTAGGTTTTGTATTTTACTGGTCAAACTACTCATTTCAATTTAAGATCAACCTACAGTGACTATCAGGTATTGTACTTTCTTATTTTGGTAAATGTCAAATTGATGATCACTAAAATTTATTAAACTAACCATGTGCTTTTCTGTTGCTATTAAGTAATCTTCACCGCCCCCCCCCCCCAAGGTTGGGCCCGAATTTACAACCTATGAGATCATGAGTTGCATGCTCCACTGACTAAGCCAGCCAGTCACCCCTCTATAAATTTTTTAAAAGTATTTTAACCAATATTTTATCAACAGTAAAAAAATTATCTGAAAAAGAACCTAATTATTTGGAGGTTATTTTGGGCTCTATGAATGTTAGTTCAGGCAATTTTACTGCTGTAACTCAAAAATCACTTATAATTAAAGGAGAATGTTTAAAACTGTCAAATTTCTATCCACCTCTACCAAATTCAGAAAATTCAAGACTTCAGTTAAGAAAGTGTTTCAAGTTTCAGATGGTCTAATTACTTAAGGCATACAATTCTCATCATTACAATAAATAACATGGTTAAATGACCATAGGTTCTATTTGCAAGCCCAGTCCCTCCTTTCCTAGGACTTCAGTATGGAGGTGTTCTTTCCTCTCACCATGAAGCCATTCTCTTATTTGTTCAGGTTGGCAAAGCTTCTGGTCAAACTGACAACTAAATGATAATGATGGGGATAAATTTAACATTTACTATGTGGCAGTTAATTCTCACAGTGACCCAAGTGTGGCACAGAGCGGTTAATAAGCAGCTGAGGCATTTTGGTTCGAGAGCCGAATTCTAGAAAGGTGAGTGAATTGAAAATAGTCCTACTTTCATTATCACTGCTTTCCAATAAAATATTATTTTTCCGCGTAATTTTCCGTTGTTTAAATACTTCCGCATAGGCCATGGTTGATTTAAATACCAGGCGCTTACTTAATTGCAGCACATCTTTAAACAATCCAAAAGAAAGCTTCAGTTGTTTTCACCTGCACACATACGCTCTGCCCACAGTCTGCAACAGTTTTGCCTGATTCTAAACTGCTGTCTCTTGAAGTCCCTCTTGCAACGTTTTTGGCGAACGATTTAAAAAGTGACTTTGAGATCTAGCTAGTATCTCTCCCTCCATCCTGCCACAGACAAACAACTAAATTCAGTTAGAGCAACTCTCCGGACCACTGAGAGCAAGGCATAGGCCTTTAAGTAACTTCAAGACCGCACCTCCCCCCCCTCCCAAAAGTCAAAAAGCATAGGAGAATGTGCGGGAGGACGCCTTTCCCCTTCTAATCAGAAGATATAAAAGGGCTCCTAAGGAGAAAACAAAACAAAAAACACAATATCTGAAAAGCGGAGCTCTAGGCTGCGCGAAGGACCGTATATACACCGAGCGCTCCCGCCCAAGGGGTCCCGGTCGTTCTCCCCCGCAGCGGCTAGTCCTGGGGCTCAGCAACCCTCCTCCAGACACTTTATATCCACCTTCTCCAGGCTGCCTTCCCGAGGCCCCCCAGCGCGGCCCCAGGAGTGGGGTAGTGGGCCTCAACGTGTGGGGCCCCGAAAAGGCCCCGAGGCGGGGCGTGGAAGTCACTACCCCGGCCCACTGCGGCGGGGGGCAGCGGTTGCTCTGGGAGCAGGCTGGTCAGGCGGTGACGGGAGGAGGAGACAGGAGGCAAGAAATGGGGGTTGGGTGGTAGCGTCCCGTTCGAAGGCGCAGACAACTCGGCCAAACCCCCAACTTCCCCAGTCCCGCCGCTTCCGAGAGCCCTATAGGACGAGAGGGGAAGTCCACAAGGTGCCGAAGCGGAGGGGAGAAAATTCAAAACGAGTCTACTCAACCTCGTCTTGGCTCCGAGGCCCTGCCATGGAGACCAGCACAATGCGCAGGCGCATCCTTCCGAGAGCGCGCAGCGCAGTACTAGGAGACTAGACCACTATCGGCCACCGTGGTCCGTTTCCTTCTTGATTCGTTCTTTTCTTTTCTTTTCTTTTCTTCTTTTTTTTTTTTTTTGATCCCTGACTCTCACCTGGATCTAAAGCCTGAAGCTAGAGACGGGAGCCTTCCGAAAGTCTCGCTCGGTAAAGTGAAGTTATGATCGGGAGTATGCGTAAGAAAATAAACCCGTAAAAGTCTTTAGTAAATTAAAGCTGAAGGCAGAGGAAATAGATAATCTAGCTGGAGTTGGGAAAATGTAATGCAAATAAGCTATCCTGAGGGCAGCTTGGCAAAAAAAGACTACAATTCCCAGGGGTTACAGCGTCTGAGAAGCGCTGCTTTCTGGGAGTGGTAGTGTTTAGGAACTGTGTTTGAAGTATCGTTTCTGGAGACAACCTCTTAAAATTAAAAAAAGATAGAAGCTGTTTTAATTGGGCCTTTCCGCATCTTCATAATAGATCACAGGCCTAAATATATTTAAAGAAATAAATTTTAAAAAATTAGGGACACTCCGCCTTTAAAACTATGCTTCACCAATCGATGATTCTTAAATCTAGGAATAGGTAGTTGATTTTTTGGCCTGGGTTTCTGTGTAAGGGCAGCCTCGTGGTTGTTTCGTTCCGGTGGAGGCCGGGGGAAGGAAAGCGGAAGCCCAGAAGACTGCATCTTCTCGCTTATCTCTGCGAGCTAATTTTGAGTTGCCTCTTTTTGTAGTCTTAAGAGACCAGAGCGCCTGTTGCCTAATTATTACCCTTTGCGCTTCTGTAGATAAGTCTTGTGTGTACTCCTCGCTATGGCTCAGCTCCAGACACGCTTCTTCACTGACAACAAGAAGTAAGTAAGCGTCCTTTTCTTTCCTCTCGCCTCCGTAGGATCCTTACCAGGAACTCCTTCCGTATGACTTTGTGGAGTCTCAGTTGTTTTTGCTCGCAGTGTCTCCCCGCGGTTTTTTGTTTTTTGTTTTTTTTGTTTTGTTTTGTTTTGTTTGTTTGTTTGGGTTTTTTTTCTTCAGTGTACTTCTGGCTTGAGCGGACTTTTCTGCTCAATCGGAGGCTGTACCTTGCCAGTATTTCTCCGGGTTCGACCTCTGAGATCACAGATCGCTTTTTACCTAGCTTCTCAGGCTATGTGTAATTTGAATTGCGAGTGTAGAGGGATCTGAAGGGCTTCGGGTTTGCTTCCTGAAAGAAGCACATACGTAATTTTTAAAATGAACAAAGGACCTGGTTGTTACAGGCTGCCTACTAGTGGTGTTTCAGTTTCTGAAAACACAGGTTTATTTTCTTTTTTAAGTAGGTGATAGACAATGCTTTTCCAAACTAGAAAGTGGAGCTCTGCGTAGAGGGTTGGTAGAATTGGTTTTTGATAGAGTGTAAAGTCAGTTCAGTTACAGGTTTGTGTATTTATATGCATGCTTACACTTGTATGTGTATATGTATATGCATGTGTGTATGTATGTATGAGCCTTTTTACTAATGGTCCCTAGGTCAGTAGCATTCATTTGAAACCTAATTGTATTCAGGGTGCGGTGTATATTACACTATTAATTTTTCTTAGTGTCTCCAGCCATCGTGTAAATATTTTGATGGTAGGGGACTGTGTAGTACAGTTCTTGGATTGAGGAGTCAACAAATTTTTGTCAAGTTTTTTCCATAGTGATGATATATAATGAATATTTGTTGTAATAACAAACTAATGTCAGTGGTAAACTAGAAAACTTTCACCTCAATTATGATTGTCTTTCTTTTGAGCTTTATGAGTTGACCGGGTAAGTCATATTCACTCCTCTTATATTTTGCTTAGGATACATAAATACATGCGTACTTATACTTGGTCTAGATACTTTTTAAGGAATGTGGTACAATAGCATGAACACTATATTTTTTCTAATTGAAATTTTTATTGAGAATCATTGATTCACATGTTTTAAGAAATAAAAGCTCACTGTTCTAATCCCTGAAATAAATGAGTAAACATTATATATATGTTGGTGTATGTGTGTTTAAAGTCTTCAGAAAGGTAACAAAACCTAAAAATTAAGTTCTTGCTTCTTATAATATATTCTGGTGAGTAAAATGGGGGGACTCGTTTTTTTCATGTATATGTATATAACTTACATATACATGTATATGAATTATGTGAAAGGAAAAACCAAAAACTTTTTTTTAAAGATTTATTTATTTATTTTGGAGAGAGCACTTTTGTGCAAGGGGAAGGGGCAAAGGGGGAGAGAGAGAATTCCAAGCTGACTACCCACTGAGCATTGAGCCCACTATAGGGTTTGATCTCACCACCCATGAGATCATGACTTGAGCTAAAACCAGGAGTTGAACAGTCAACCAAATGAGCCATCCAGGCACCCTGGAAAAACCTAAAACATTAATTCTAGGTTTTGTTACCTTTTGGAGAACCTAAATTATTGCTTACATTTTTTTTTATGTGTGATACATATAAATATAACTGTAGCCTTACTATTCAAAGTGTACTTTGAAGATGAGCAGCATCAGCATCACTCGGGTGCTTATTAGAAAAAGTGGAATCTCAGACTCCACCTCAGACCTACTGACTGAGAATCTACATTTTAACAAGATCTGAAGCCCCCTACCTTATTGTGGCAAAAAGATTTATTGTATTATGTCTTTGTATTTGTATCATTGAGCCCCTGGATCCTACCTTATCTTTTAAAATATTTCCATTCCCCCTCCTGCCCCGCCCACGGGTAGGGCTTTAAATCAGACTTCAGACATTTTTTTGGTAGTAACAACTGTCTTGAGATGTAATTCACATACAACTGAATTCACACTTTAAAGTTCCAATATTGGGACTCCTGAGTGGCTTAGTCAGCTAAGCATATGGCTTTGGCTCAGGTCATGATTCCGGAGTCCTGGGATCTAGCCCCACATCAGGCCCCCTGCTCAGCGGAGAGCCTGCTTCTACCTATCCCTTTGCCACTCCTCCTGCTTGTGCTCACACACTCTCTCTCTCTCTCTGTCAGATAAATAAAGTCCTTTAATAAAAAAATAAAATGTCCAATATTTGCAAAATTGTACAACCATCACTACAATTTTAGAACATTTTTCACTACCCTTTAGCTATTACCCCCTATCCTTCCAACCCTAGCCCTTGACGACCACTAATCTACTTTCTGTCTCTGTGGATCTGTCTGTTCTGGATTTCATATAAATGTGATTGTATAAGGGTGCGTGGGTGGCTCAGTCAGTTAAGCGACTGCCTTCAGCTCAGGTCATGATCCTGGGGTCTGGAATCAAGCCCTGTGTAAGACTCCCTGCTCAGTGGGGAGTGTGCGTCTCTTTCTCTCTCCCTCTGTGTGTGCACTCTTGCTCTCTCTAGCTATGTCTCTCAAATAAATAAAATCTTAAATGTAATTATATAATATGTAGTCTTTTGCGACTGGCTTCTTTCACTTACTTAGAGTGGTATTTACAGTGTTCATCCATTGTAATATGTGTCAGTACTTCTTTTTAATGGCCAAATAATATTCCATTATATGGATATATGGAATACCAAATTTTGTTTCCAGTTTTTAAGTTGATGTACATTTGGATTGTTTCCACTTTTTGGCTATCATAAGTAATAGTGATGTGAACTTCTGTGCACAAGTTTTTGTTGTTCTTGTTTTAAAGATTTATTTATTTTGGGGAGAGGGAGAGAGAGAGTGAGCAGGGGAGAGGGGCAGGAGAAGGAGAGAGAGAGTCTGTAGCAGACTCTGAGCTAAGCCTGGGGCCTGACATGGGGCTTGATCTCATGACCGGAGATCATGACCTGAGCTGAAATCAAGAGTCTGTCGTTAAACCAACTGAGCCACCCCAGCACCCCTGTGTACAAAGTTTTGTGTGGACATGTGTTTTCATCTCTCTCGGGTCTATCTTTAGAAGTGGAGTTGCTGGGTCAAATGGTAGTTTCATTTTTAACTTTTTGAAAAACTGCCAGGTTTTCCCAAAGCAACTGTACCATTTTTCATTCCCATCATGAAATGAATAAAGGTTTGAATTTCTCCACTTCCTCACCAACACTTTGTTCTTTTTTTATTATATCGTTACAGTGACTGCAAACTGATATTGTGTGGTTTGATTTACATTTCTTTGATGAATAATTATGGGGAGCGTCTTCTTCATGTGCTCGTTGGCCATTTGTTTATCTTCTCTGGAGAAATGTCTATTTTAATCCTTTGCCCATTTTTTATTTTATTTTATTTTTTAAAAAATTTTCTTTATTTATTTGACAGAGAATAACACAGCTAGAGAGGGAACAAGCAGGGGGAGTGAAAGAGGGAGAAGCAGGCTTCCCACTGAGCAGCGATCCTGATGCTGGGGCTCAATCCCAGGACTCCCGGATCATGACCTGAGCCAAAGGCAGTCACTTAGCCAACTGAGCCACCCAGGCATCCCATCCTTTGCCCAGTTTTTAAATTGTCTTTTATTACGGAGTTGTAAGTGTACTTTATATAGTCTAAGTAAAAGTTCTTTATCAGAAATGTGATTTACCCATATTTTCTCCCATTCTCTCTTGGAAGAGTTTTCTAATTTGACCCTTGTGTGTTCCTCTAATCCAGTCTTCACAGTGCTGCCAGGAAGATCTAACGAAATAAAATTCTGATGATATGTTCTTTTTTGTTTGTTTTTTTTAAGATTTTATTTATTTGACAGAGAGAAACACAGCCAGAGAGGGAACACAAGCAGGGGGAGGGAGAGAGGGAGAAGCAGGCTTCCTGCCGGGGAGCCCAATGTGGGACTCAATCCCAGGTCTCCAGGATCATGACCTGAGCCAAAGGCAGTCGCTTAACCAACTGAGCCACCCAGGCACCCCTGATGATATGTTCTTTAATTCGGACTACTACAATGGTACCTCATTGCCTAGAGAAAGACGTAAAAAATTACTTCATGTAATAGATTAACAACTCTGTACCCATCTCCTTAACCTTACCTTTGGTCACTATCTAGAGCAAAGTCACACTTCGTGGAATAGGCTGAGTGGGCAGTTTAATAGCTCTTAGTTATTAGTTACTGCTCTTCCTGCTTTTCTGCACCCCTTCTTTCTGTCTACCTGTTACCTGACAAAGTCACTTTCCAGGTGTACCTTAAGAGTGATCTTTCTTGTGCATTCTTTTATACCCTGTTTTGCTATCCTTTGGTTTAAATGATATATAGCTTCTTTTTTCTCCCATTCTATATATCACTTATGACATTTATGACATTATTCTTATATACTTTTTATTGTATTTTGATTACCAGACTGTGATCCTTTCTAGGAACAGAGATCATGTCCTAATTTATTTTTGTTAACCCCATGTAGCAAAATGTCTGGCGTGTATTTGATATCCAGTAAATACTTGTTGAATGAATAAAAGCACATTTGTTAAAATATCTGTTGACTTGACTTTGACATTTATCATTTCTTTTTTACAGATACGTAGTAGATGATGTTCCCTTCTCAATTCCTGCAGCCTCTGAAATTGCTGACCTCAGTAACATCATCAATAAATTGCTGGAGGCCAAAAATGGTGGGAATAAAGGCTTTGAGAAATTAAGAGAGAGTGCAGTGCCATTAACTACGTTAAAATACATCCAATTTTTATTTTATTTCCCCCTTTTTTGGCTTACCGTATGTATTTTGTAATGGTAAAATTTATAAACTGTAACATAGGTTTCCCTGCGGCATGGTACTTTTTATAAGCACTTTGAAATAGAAGTGGTTTTGTTTTGTTTTGTTTTGTTTTAAGATTTTATTTATTTATTTGACACAGAGAGAGAGATCACAAGGCAGAGAGATAGGCAGAGAGAGAGGAGGAAGCAGGCTCCCTGCCAAGCAGAGAGCCCGATATAGGCCTCGATCCCAGGACCCTGAGATCATGACCTGAGCCGAAGGCAGAGGCTTTAACCTGAGCCACCCAGGCGCCCTTAAATAGAAGTTTTTGAAAAAAATTATTTCAGTTTAATTTGCTTTTAAGGCAATATGGAGATAAGGTAGTTGAGATTTAGGAATAATATTTTAGTGTAATATTTATGAGATTGTGATTGTGCTAGGGAGGGCTAGGATGGATAGGCATAGAACAAGCATCTAATTGATTGGGTATTACTTGATATACAAAGTAAAATGACAGTGTCACTATTTGAGTATTTATTTTGTGTAATAATAGGTGCCAGTATTAATACTGGTATTTTTTTAAGTATTTATAAGTCATTGAAAAATTAATGCATAAAGGTTTATAAAGGATATCAAGTAAAACATTTAGAAGACACAAATATTAAACATATGCTATTATGAAATAAATTATTAGCCCATAAAGTTAATATGAACAAAGTATGCAAAAATATTGATGAAACAAGATTGGTCATGAGTTGATAATTGTTGAAATTGGGTGAGAGGTATATGAAGGTTTATTATATTCTCTTTTGCTTATGTTTGCATTTTCTCTAATCAGACTTTTTAAAAAATTAATGAAACCATATATAAAATAGAAGAATTAAATGGAAAAATCAAGAATAACATAAAGCATGATCTTTAAAAAAAAAACTTGTCTGGGCAACTGGGTGGTTTAGTTGGTTGAATGTCTGTGTTCCACTCCAGTCATGATCCCATCCTGGGATCGAGCCCTGCCTCTGGTGCCCTGCTCAGCAGGGAGCCTGCTTCTCCCTCTCCCATTCCCCCTGTTTGTGTGTGCTGTTTCTGTCTCTCTCAGTCTCTCTCTGCCAAATAAATAAATAAAATTAAAAAAATAAAATAAGCTTTAAAAAAGTAAAAATATGCTTGCTTCCAAATGGTAATGTCATTGACAAGTTTTGTTTTTGTTTTTTTAAAGAATTTATTTACTGATTCAAGGGAGGGAGAGAACAAATGGAGTGAGAGGCAGAGGGAAAAGCAGACTCCCCACTGAGGGGTAGCCTGATGCAGGGCTCAATCCTGGGACTCAAGGATCATAACCTAAGCCGAAGGCAGATGCTTAGCCTACTGAGCTACCCAGGTGCCCCAAAACGAGCATATATATATATATATATAATATATATATATTTTTTTAAGATTTTATTTATTTATTGACAGAGAGAAACAGAGCCAGAGGGGAAACACAAGCAGGGGGAGTGAGAGAGGGAGAAGCAGGCCTCCTGCCGAGCAGGGAGCCCAATGTGGGGCTCGATCCCGGGTCTCCGGGATCATGACCTGAGCTGAAGGCAGTCGCTTAACCAGCTAAGCCACTCAGGTGCCCCCAAAACAAGCATATTTTTAAACAGATGTTTCTGATGCTTCAGAGTTCTTTTGATTCTATTCTAGTTGGAGGAATGGAGAGGTGAGAGTTACAAACTAATGCCCAGTCTTTTCCCCATCTCCATCTTCAAATAATCCCGTAATTTTTTTGTAAAGTTTGAGATGATGTTTTGTTTGTCTTTCTTCTTCTTCTTTTTTTTTTTTTTTAGTAATCTCTACACCCAATGTGGGACTTGAATTCATGACCCTAAGAACAGAAGTCTCATGATTTTCCCATTGAACCAGCCAGGCACCCCTGAGATGTCTTGGAACAACTTTTTTTTCTTTCTTTTGGAAACATGAACATTGACTATTTGATATTAAAAGGAATAATGATTAATTTTTTTTTAAGATTTTATATATTTATTTGACAGAGAGAAACACAGTGAGAGAGGGAACACAAGCAAGGGGAGTGAGAGAGGGAGAAGCAGGCTTCCTGCCCAGCAGGCAGCCCGATGTGGGGCTCGATCCTGGGTCTCTAGGATCATGACCTGAGCCGAAGGCAGGCGCCTAACCAACTGAGCCACTCGGGCGCTCCAATGATTAGATTTTTTAACATCACCCCTTTAAGTACTTATATTTTAGAAATGCACACTAAAGTATTTACAGATAAAATGATAGCATTTCTAGGGTTTGATTTAAAGTAAGTCAACAGAGGAGTGGAGTGAGGTGTATAGATTATTGCCTGTGAGTTGGTAATTGTCATACTATGTGTTGGGGATGAGGTAGTTGTCATACTATGTGATGGGGATGAGGATTCATAATGTTATTTCTGCTTTTATATATATTTGGAATTACCCATAGAATAAAAAGTTTTTTTAAATAGAGATAATTATTACGAACACCACCAATAAAAAATTATACCAACAGAAGAAAGCACTCTGTTCTTAAAAATCACATAGTGTACTGGAGTACACGGCCTGATTATGCCATAGAGAAAATCTGAAGAAACTCAGAGGCCACACTGGGATAATAGGTACCTGTTTGTTTGGGGGTTTCTCATATACCTCTGCCGATGTTACTTCAGGTTCTAAGAGATCATTTTATTATGCATTTTCTTTAGAGTTCCACAAACATGTGGAGTTCGATTTCCTTATCAAGGGCCAATTTCTGCGAATGCCCCTGCTCAAACACATGGAACTGGAAAACATCTCATCAGTAAGTTCAAATGTTTACCTGCTGTGTTTTATGTCCGGTGTTCTCAGATAATGTGGAAAATTTTTAGAATCACCTGAATCTTTAGCAACCAAGATTTATTATTCTTATTGTTTTTTTCTAGAAATTTGAACTTTGTTTTTTTTTGTATTCAGTTTTGAAATCCCCTCTTCTGAAGATGTAGTAAGAATGCAGATGAAACAATATGGGAAGGAACTTCCATATTTGTGGAAGAACTGTCAAGAAAGGGAATAGCAAATATATGTTTACTACTAATAAATGTGTACAAAATGATTGTGTTGTGCACATATAAAAACATGTGGGTTAGGTTATTGTGATTTATAGTGGTTCACCCTTCCTCTAATTTTTAAAATTCCCATAATACTGTTTTTATAATTTATAATTGCTTTTATACTTTTAGGCAGGTTTTAGAACTGTGATAAAATTACATTTTATTATTTTTACCATCTTTAATTGTAAAATTTAGTGGCATTAAGTACATTCACAGTATTATGCTTGCATCGCTGCTGTCTGTATACAGAACTTTTGCATCATTCTCATTAAACAATGCTTTTATGACTTTGTTTTTTAAAGTTTCTTATAGTTTTCCCCTCACACACACACACACACACACACACACACTTTTGCATAAATTTTCCAGGGTCATTAATGTTTTTTGGTAGTACTTTTAGGTTAGATAAAGTTTTTCACCTTCTGCATGGCTCTAATTTTCTGAGTTACGGAGGGGACTGACAAGAAGGAGACCTATTAAACTGGGAGTCTTTTATTTTCCTAGTGTATTGTTTTAAAACTGTACTGCCTGATTGATTTCTGATTTTTCTCTGTGACTAGGAAGAGGTTGTGGAATTGGAATATGTGGAGAAGTACACTGCCCCTCAGCCAGAGCAATGCATGTTCCATGATGACTGGATCAGTTCCATCCGAGGGGCAGAGGAATGGTATTGCCATATGAATGTTCTTCTATCCATTTTATTATGCCACTTCCATCAGTCTTTTTAAATGCACTATATGAATATTTTTCTCTGATGACTCTGTGTCCTTTATAAAAGTAATTTTTTGATACATGTATCGATGACTATGCCAAAGATCTTTCCGTTCAATTTATTTAAGAAGAAAAGTATCTATTAATAGGTTTTTTGTTCTGTCTTAAGATGTTGTAGTGACATTTGTCTATTGGGTAAGTCAAATGTCTTAGGGCATTTGTTTTATTTGAGTGTGTTGCTTGTTAGACCAAAGATAGAATTTGTTTCACAAAGGGAAAAAGAACCTTTTATAGCCACAAATCTCCTAGACTACTACCATAAGGTACAGATCATGTTATTTTAGGACTAAAAAGGGCAGACTAGATTGGAGCAGGTATTGATGGCCCAAAGCAAACCCTCACTGGCCTTACTTGTAGAAAAGCACCTTGAAGAGTGAATCATAGTACAAGCTTACTTCTTTCAAAGAATATTTTCTTGGAGTTGTTTCCCAAGTGATGTTTTTACTGGTTTTACTTTTACTTTAGATGATTTTACTGTTTTTCTATTGAAAGGTTTTCACTTATTAATTACAAAGGAATGTTAGGCTTTACAAGCAAGTTCCCCAAGAGTTATAGTGTTTACAACAGTAGTGAAAATGAAATCTAGGGTTTTTCAGTTACATCTTTATTTTTAAGAAGTCAGGAAAAGTTGAATGTAACCTCTTCTGATCTATTTGAGTATATTTTGAAATCTTAGTCTTCATGTAAAAAAAAATTTTTCAAGTGTAATCCTGAAGGTTTACTTTGTCATTGCTTTAGAAATATAATTGATTTCAGGTTTTGAAAAAGCTGCTTCTTCTATTTCGTGGGATTTTTTTTCTCTTCATAGGATCTTGACTGGTTCTTACGATAAGACATCTCGGATCTGGTCCTTGGAAGGAAAGTCAATAATGACAATTGTGGGACATACAGACGTTGTAAAAGATGTGGCCTGGGTGAAAAAAGGTTAGGACTCATTGCCCAAACTGAAAGGAATCATACACAGGGAATTGGAAATAAGCCATTTTCTTTTTTTTTTTTTAAGATTTTATTTATTTGACAGCGAGAGAGGGAACACAAGCAGGGGGAGTGAGAGAGGGAGAAGCAGGCTTCCCACCAAGCAGGGAGCCCGATGTGGGACTCGATCCCGGGTCTCCGGGATCATGACCTGAGCCAAAAGCAGTCGCTTAACCAACTGAGCCACCCAGGCGCCCCTGAAATAAGCCATTTTCAGTGCTAGGGCGGAATGGGGATGGTGTAGGAAGTGCCTCATGTCTCAGTTTTTGTGAAGTCTTTCAAAAATACAGTGTTCAAAAAGAAAAAGATTGAGAAAATCCATAAGTGGTAGAGTTAAATCCTTACTAACCTATAACAGATAAAATGTATTTTCAAGTTAATACTGTGTTAAACTCCTATTTTACAGTATTTTTGAAGAATCATCCTTTTATACCATAAGTTACTTCTTTTTCAAAGCTGGCTAATGTCTTTCTCAACAACAAAAAATTCAGTTCTTCAGTTTCAGAACACAATGTTTTGTAAATGTTTGTACTAATTTGTTCTTACTCTTCTGTTCTCCTTTCTTCAGATAGTTTGTCTTGCCTACTACTGAGTGCCTCTATGGATCAGACGATTCTCTTATGGGAGTGGAATGTGGAGAGAAACAAAGTGAAAGCCCTGCACTGCTGCAGAGGTCATGCTGGAAGTGTGGATTCTATAGCTGTTGATAGCACAGGAACTAAAGTAAGTAGCTAGTGTGTAGTACTAGTTGTACTAAAGTACTAGTACCTTGAATTAGAGTTTGAGCTTCTTATGCAGAAATTTTTTTCTTCATGTATTCTTTGTGATTGTCCTACTTTCATAATAGTTGGTAATTAAAGAATATGATATTGAACCCAAAGTAAATATTCTTACAATAAGAGATATAACGATTTACTTCCTCAATCTGGGTTTCTCTGGTTTAGACTTTATATAAACTGCAGAAATTTATGAAATCGGGTAAATAAACAGTGTGACATTCTTTAATCATAGTGATTGACGTTTTCATCTTCGAGTTACTCAGTGCTGTCATCAGTTGAAAGTATCTAGTTGATCATCTAAGCCATAGCATACACTAAGGTTAGTGTTAATAGAGGTGGTTTTAGGGGTGCCTGGGTGGCTCAGTTGGTTAAGCGACTGCCTTCGGCTCAGGTCATGATCCCACATCGGGCTCCCTGCTCAGCAGAAGCCTGCTTCTCCTTCTCTCACTCCCCCTGCTTGTGTTCTGTCTCTGGCTGTGTTTCTCTCTATCAAATAAATAAAATCTTTAAAAAAAAAAATAGAGGTGGTTTTACTACTACTGCTGGTTTACTGTATCATGAAAAAATGGTCAGTTAGTTAAAAGGAAACAAACCTGAGTGCAGCACTGTATTGACTTAGGAGGAGTTACAGGATTTAAGAATGTTTCTTCAGCGTTTCTTTGCCAGTTAGAATAAGAGACGACATTTCATGCATTCAGAGGTAAAGATTTATGCTTATTCATATTGAGCCATAAATAAGGTTTACCTATTGTCAAGTCAAAACTTAAATGAATTAATCATACCCTATCTTTTGGCTATAAGAGCAACTCATCTTGAACATTTTTCAGCTTAAAAGATTGTGAGATCCAGGAAGGAGTTAACAGTCACATCACCTGCATTTAGGTCTCAGGAACCAAAGGAGTTGAGCTTGAATGTGGCCAACATCTAGTCCAGACTCCGCCCCGTGCCCCCCCCCCCCCGAGTATCCCTAAGTTGACTTTATTCTCTTTCACCTCAAACTGGTTTTTTCCTCATAGCGGTAAAACCTGGCTTTCAGTATTCCCAGGTTTTATATCCTATACCATCAGTTCTGAAAAAGACTAACTTCAGTTCTCTGGAACATGAGTTTTCAAAAAAAGGTCCTGAAGGTAAAAGGGACCTGTGTGCACAGTGTAGTACAGTTGTCCACCTCAGTCTAAGCAACCATAGCCAGGGCACAGGGCCATATAACAATGGGAGCTCCTTCAGTTGCCATGAGATGGAGAATACAACTTCCAGAAGACGAGGAAGCTGTGCACATGATACCATAATAATAAAGGACTAAGAACAGGGGTGCCCTGGTGGCTTAGTTGGTTAAGCGACTGCCTTCAGCTCAGGTCATGATCCCGGAGATCCGGGATCGAGCCCCACGTCAGGTTCCCTACTAGGCGGGACACCTGCTTTTCCCTCTCTCATTCCCCCTGCTTGTGTTCCCTCTCTTGCTGTGTTTCTGTCAAATAAATAAATAAAATCTTAAAAAAAAAAAAAAGGACTAAGAACAAAGTAAAGGTTTTAAGTAGAAAAAACAAGGCAAATAATATGGTAGATTATATTACATACTTTTTTTCTCTTTATGTATATTTTTTTTAGTTTTGCAGCGGCTCCTGGGATAAGATGCTAAAGATCTGGTCTACAGGTAAATTAAATATTTGTTGTACTTTGACTTACTAATGGTGTTTCAAGAATTTCAGTGAAAACGGGGCGCCTGGGTGGCTCAGTCATTAAGCATCTGCCTTCAGCTCGGGTCATGATCCCAGAGTCCCAGGATCAAGCCTCACATTGGGCTCTCTGCTCAGCAGAAAGCCTGCTTCTCCCTCTCTCACTACTTACCCCTTCTTGTGTTCCCTCTCTCCCTATGTTTCAAATAAATAAATAAAATTAAAAAAAAAGAAATCAGTGAAAGACTAGTTAACATTTTTTCCATAAAAATGGACCACAGCTTTTGAGGATACAAATAAAGGAGTGTATAGAGAAAAATTAATAACCACTTCTTTGTGTTTAAAAATGTGTTTCTAACTACCACCCTCTTATTTATTGAACCATGTCACTGAATTGCTGCAAGTAACCAACAACATGATTGATGATGTAATAGGACCTAACTGCCTTAGTTCTCAGAGTTCTCCTATTCTGGAACCTGGCAATAAAAATCCCTTCTGAGTCATTTTGATACACTCCACTGTTAGAGAAATTTTTTAGTTAAGCTGATTTACTTAAAAAATGTTTTTAATGCCATTTACCAAATTTAAATTTTTTACTTTGAAAACATGGAAGGAACAATTAGAGGAGAAAGAGTTGGAGGAGGGAGGATTCTTAAAGTAAGATGCCTTGGTAATAGGAGTAAAGAGGGGGAAGACCCACAGATATTTAAATGAAAAAGAATTAGCAGTCTATGTTAACTTCTGAGGGACTTGCTATATTATAGTATAATACCCTAAGTACAGTTCACAAAGTAGATTTGGGGGACCAAGAAAAGCTTGAGTAGTGTTAGATGGCAGGAAATATGGACGTTATTTCAGAAAATTTCCCAATAATGCTTAAAGCAAACAGTTTTTATTTTTTAAGGCTTATTTTAGAGAAAGAGAGTAAGTGTGCAGTGAAGGGGAGGGCAGGGCAGAGGAAGAGAGAAAGAATTTCAAGCAGACTTCCTGCCAAGTGCAGAGCCTGAAGCTCCGGGCTAGACCTCATGACCCTGAGATCATGACCTGATCCAAAATCAGGAGTCAGACACTTAACCTACTGAGCCACCCAGACACTCCTTAAAGCAAATAGTTTTGAGGCAGAAAGTGGTTTATTTGGATAATTTTCCTTTTGTGGAATATTTTACTGTCTGAAATGCTTTTGATTTGCTGTTAGAAAAGTGAAATAGTCAAGAAAAATAAACATGACTGGATTGTATTTCCTTTTTAATGTATTTGTTTAACCTTGTCATTCTTCATAATACAAATGCAATGTGGGCGAACTCTCCTGCGACTAATAGTAAACAGTTTTTCATAGCTATGGTAAAGTGGTGAATATTCATAAGGATAATCTTAAAGACATAGCAGAATATCAAACTGGTTGGACTTTAGGATTTTAGTATACTCTGTTTTTTGCTTTCTCCTTTTGGAAGATTGATAACCCAAGTATTGTTTTTACATATAAATTTCGATTGATCAGAATAAAGAGGAATATCCATTGCCTAACCAGTTGAGATAACATGGAGAAAACATACACCCAGAAAAATAAGAATTCTTTTTTTTTCTTTTTTAAAGATTTTATTTACTTATTTGACAGAGAGAAACACAGCTAGAGAGGGAACACAAGCTGGGGGAGTGAGAGAGGGAGAAGCAGGCTTGCTGTTGAGCAGGGAGTCTGATGCAGGGCTCGATCCTGGGACCCCGGGACCATGACCTGAGCAGAAGGCAGACGCTTAATGACTGAGCCACCCAGGTACCCAATAAGAATTCTTTTAAGATTATTTGCAGTCAGGGGGCATCTGGCTGGCTCAATTGGTAGAGCATCCAACTCTTGATCTTAGGGTCATGAGTTCAAGCCCTATATTGGGTGTAGGGATTACAATCAATAAAATAACTGTTTGCGGGGCGCCTGGGTGGCTCAGTTGGTTAAGTGACTGCTTTCGGCTCAGGTCATGATCCGGGAGACCTGGGATCGAGCCCCACATCGGGCTTCCTGCTCGGCGGGAAGCCTGCTTCTCCCTCTCTCACTCCCCCTGCTTGTGTTCCCTCTCTGGCTGTGTTTCTCTCTGTCAAATAAATAAAATATCTTTAAAAAATAAAAAATAAAATAAAATAACTATTTGCAATTAATATTTACCATCAATTTTTAACATATCAAATTTAATTCTTTGTGATACAGTTCCTACAGATGAAGAAGATGAAATGGAGGAATCCACAAATCGACCAAGAAAGAAACAGAAAACAGAGCAGTTGGGACTAACGAGGGTGAGTATTTTTGTACTGCAGAGAGCTAAGAATGATTTTTACATTTTTAAGGGGTTTAAAAAACAAAGAAGAACTTATAGCAGAGACTATAGAGGCTAAAATAATTTTCTGGACCTTTATGAGAGACTTTGCTTATCTCTGATATAAGCCCCTCACATTACAGATGAGATGATAATATTTCAGGAGGTTAAATATAACAAAATTATAAAAGTGGATTAACTATTTCACATTTCAGAACTCTTTTCCTCTCTCTTTCGTGTGTTCTTTATATTTAAGATAGACATTACATCTAGTTTGGGGATTTAAATTTGAGAAAAACATTAGAGATTTTGGAGTACTAATAAATGAACCGTGAGCATTATTTAAAGACTGGATAATAGAACTTATAAAATGTTGAGGAAAGGGTGAGAGTAACCTATCCTATTGAGATTCATTTACCTGGAGGAGTTAGGAAGAAAATGGCAGCACCTTAACTCCAACCTAGATCTCTCTGACCCCAGAGCTTTTTCAGGTAACTTCTACATATAACATGTACATATGGGAGAGTTAAGTTAGGGTTAATATTAGGACTTCTCAAAATAAAAAGTACAACAGATATGAAAGCAGCAGGATATAGAGGAAGGACTCCAAGCTTTGGAGTAATATTTAGGTTTTCAAACTTAAATCTGCCATGTATAAGCTATATGACCTTAAGAAAGCCCTCTTTCAGGGTGCCTGGGTAGCTCAGTTGGTTAAGTGACTGCTTTCAGCTCAGGTCATGATCCTGGAGACCCAGGATCCAGCCCCACATCGGGTTCCCTGCTCGGCGGGAAGCCTGCTTCTCCTTTTTTCAGTCCCTCTGCTTGTGTTCCCTCTCTGGCTGCGTTTCTCTCTGTCAAATAAATAAATAAAATCTTAAAAAAAAAAAAAAAAAAAAAAGCCCTCTTTCTCCAGTGTCTTCATCTATAAAATAAAAACACATACCTGTTCTGGAGGATTGTTGTAATGAAGAAATAAGGCAGGATATGAAAGCTAAAGCATCTGGCATATGGGCTTCAGAAATAACTACTATTGTTGTTTTAATTATTCTAAACTGAAAATGCTTTTCTTTTTGGGTATCTTTTATTTCTAGACGCCCATAGTGACCCTCTCTGGCCACAAGGAAGCAATTTCTTCAGTTCTGTGGTCAGATGCTGAGGAAATCTGCAGTGCTTCTTGGGACCACACAATTAGGGTATGGGATGTAGAGTCTGGCAGTCTTAAGTCAACTTTGGTAAGACATAAATTCAGTGATTCTATGTTTAACTTTGAGCCTCTAAAGATGATTATTTTTAGCCCACTGTGGTTAAATATTCTTTCCTCTTTGTTTTTCAGACAGGAAATAAAGTGTTTAATTGTATCTCCTATTCTCCACTTTGTAAACGTTTAGCATCTGGAAGCACAGATAGGCATATCAGACTGTGGGATCCCCGGATTAAAGGTGAGCTTTGTAAATCACTGGAGGAAAATATATGTTAATAACATCAGTTTCTCCTTTCACTAGAGATGTGTATGAAAAGATAATTTTCTACAAACATTGTTTTGGGTTCTGCCTACTTCTCTTCTAAAATTCAGTAATTATGAACTTTTTTATTTTGTTCAGATGGTTCTCTGGTATCGTTGTCCCTAACCTCACATACAGGCTGGGTCACATCATTAAAGTGGTCTCCTACCCATGAGCAGCAGCTGATTTCAGGTTCTTTAGATAACATCGTCAAACTGTGGGATACAAGAAGGTAAGTCCTATTTATAATCTACAAAGAAAATAACATTGATTATTATTATCAGAGAAAATGAAATGAATGCTGAAAAGATTATCCAGAAGCAGAAGAGTAAAAAAAAGGTTTTTGGTTAAATGACCTGAGATGATAAATATAGGTGTCAGAAAGAAAAGCCAGGGTCAAAGGGATTTTCTTCATGTTTGTAGGTTATTTTTGCATTCTGAAAAAAATTATCTTGAACCTTAATATAAATATGATATAGAAGGCGAGTGGTTTCTAAATGGAATTTAATCAAATAATAAATTATATGGTAATAGAAAATTAAATAAAAATACATATTTTAAAAGATAACTAGATACTAAAGTTTTCTTTTTTGATACCGTTATATACAGAGTATCCCCAATGAAATGCATATACAATTACATATTTTTATAAGTAGCATGGAGAGGCATTAATCAAACACCTGTTTGTTTTTTGCCTAAATCAGTATTTTGACATCATTACACTAACTTATGATGCATGATTTGTTAATATCTAGAAGGTTGTTTACATTTTAGTTGGATACTTTATGTATCAATTAGCATATAATTTCTGATAATAGTAGTAAGTGCTGTAAAGAAGGTAAAGCAGAGTAAAGGGATACTTCTTTAGGTATTTGAGCTCTTGAAAGCGATTTCCCAGTGAACTGAACAAATAGAAGGTATTAGCTAGGCACAAATCATGGTTAGAGGGAACAACAGATAAGGTGTGGAAAATCATGGGGTGCCTGGGTGGTGGTGTTTAGCGCTTCTCTCAGCGCAGGTCATGATCTCAGCATCCTAGGATTGAGCCCCACATTGGGCTCCCTGCTTGGTGGGAAGACTGCCTGTCCCCCTTCTACTCCCACTGTTTATGTTCTCTCTCTAGCTGTGTGTCTCTCTCTGTCAAATCAATAAATAAAAATCTTTTTTTAAAAAAAAAGAAGGGGTGGAAAGTTTTGGCATGTTGCCAAAATAGCAAGAAGGCCAGTGTTGATGGAATGGAGTAAGCAAGGAGAAGAGTGGCAGGAGATAAAGCAGGTAGTAGTTATACTGAGCAGGACCCTATGGACCATGGTAAGGAATTTGGGTTCCATTCTAAGTATAATCAGGAAGGCTTTGTGGATGCTCTAAAGAGGATAGGAAGAATGGAAGCAGAGAGGTTCTAGGTTGGATTCTAGGTATATTTTGAAAACAGCTCTTTGGCAGGATTGGCTCATGGACAGAATATGGAGATCGGAATCAAGGGATAATACCCATTATTTTCTGCCTGAGCAATTATTACTGGCGCAATTTACTGTGATGGAAAAGAGTAGAGAAACAAGTTTATGAGGGAAAATCAAAAGTTTTGTTTTGGTTGTTGTAAATTTGTGGTGCCCATGAGCCATACAGATAATGGGCCAATTGGATATGAATATCAAAATCAGGGAAGAAGTTTGGGCTAAAGATATAAACTGGAGAGTTATCAGCATATACATGGATGGACAAAGGTTATATAAAGCCATGTTTTAAGGGTAAAAAAAATTAGTCAAGGAAGTGTGAAAATGGGCCTAATTATGAATAAATATTTATAAATAAATAGCATTTTTCCTGAACATTTGTTGTAGTAAATCTCTATTCTGCTAATGATAAGGGAAAATCAGGAGAGATGGTCAAGTAATACTCAGGATCTTAAGGTTAACTGGTTATTGGGGTAAGGATGATAAAGTCTGTAAAGTTTTCAGAAAAATATGTGATAAGTCATAAATGTTCTTTAATGTTGTGAAATGCATATAACATGGTAATAATTTGATCTTTTAGTTGTAAGGCTCCTCTCTATGATCTGGCTGCTCATGAAGACAAAGTTCTGAGTGTAGACTGGACAGACACAGGGGTAAGAATTTATTAGTTATTTGGTAAAGAGGAAAAATAGAGAATAAATCTGGTATGTGTATTTAGGGAGTTACTAATTTCAATGTGACTAATAATTCTGTATTCTAAGTTTCCCTTAATACTATTCATAAAAATCTCACATCTTAAAAAAAAAAAAAATCTCACATCTTATTCAAAGAAGAAACAAATTTGTTCTTTATAATTAGAAGTAGTAAAATTTGAAAATGTGGGAAGCAGTTTTTTTCTCAAGTATTTTAATGAAATGTTTTAAGTCTGTAAATTTGCTCCATTAGACCAATTACTTCTAAGTATTTCCCACTTTAAGTCTAGACTATAAAATGTGCTTAAAGAATTACAATTTACTCATTTTTATGTGTAAATATTGCTGTTATTGCTGAAGAATTTCCATTTACAGGGCTTAGGGCTAATTGAATAATTTGTAATATCCATTTACCTGCAAACAGTTAAGATACTCTCCTACAAAACTTAATTTTCTTAAATAGGTAAAACTGTATCACCCCTCAAGCTTTTAAGTTTTATTACATTTCTTAACAAATACTTCATAGAAAGTACAACAGCATATCATACCTCAACCAAATTTAAATGATCACTTTTAAAGTTTTAAAATAGTGTATTATAATATGGTAGTGAAAATTGATGTAATTGGTCCATTTAAGTATTAATTCTAAATGCTAGTTAACTTCATCATAATTCTTTCTATAATCAGAATCATCAGTATTTTAACTATGTTTAACTATCACATAAATAATTATGTTTACTTATATATTTTTTTCTCTCCCTTTACACAGTTACTTCTGAGTGGAGGAGCAGACAATAAATTGTATTCCTACAGATATTCACCTACTACTTCTCATGTGGGGGCATGAAAGTGAATGATAAATTTGACTACAGAGATTATGTCTGTAAATGAAATTGAAAAAGAAGCCTCAGATTACATCAGTGACGGTTCAGAAAGCAGCCTCTTTAAGTTTATATGTTTTCACCCTTGATAATAGCTAGCACTGTTTCTTTATTTCATATTTATTATGCAGTTGTTTGTGTTGTCAAAATATAAAATGTGACCTGCCCTCACTGCCATATGCAAATTCTGATGCTAAACTGAGTTTTTTAAATTTCCTTTTATAGGTATTGGTTTGAAGATTTGCTTTTGAATTGCTGTAAAAGCATATATTAAAAATGGAGTAATTGTCCAGATTTTTATTTCTGTTGGGGAAACTTTAGTTTTCCAATGTTAGCTGTTTAAAAAAAGTATCTTAAGGAAACAAATTCTACTAGAGAAAAAATTAGAAATACAATTTGCTTTAGGTAAAATAAGTGATGTCTAACTATAATAAGACTTTGTGGGTATTCAGAACATTAAAATATGTAGATTCTGCCAATTAAGAGTTTGTTGAAATATTTAAAGTGAAGTCATTTGTATTAAAGACGTGGTAGAATCCTTTAGAAATTGCATACAGATTTCATGGTAACTAGGAACCTATCTCCCCACCCTACCCTTGTATAGAATAGAGTCTTTAGACTAAACCTTCCAGTTAGTGTTAGATAATAATCATGCTATAAATTTTATATCATTAGCATTTATCTTAATGCATATGTTATATACCAAATATTTAAAGTAATGTCTTCTTAAAGTATGATTTCCATCTTTAATGGATTGGTATTCCTCAAGGAGAGCACCTCAGCCTCTAATATATGGAAAATAAGGTTGCTCTCTTCATAGACTATAAAGCAGTATATCTCACAAAATGTTTCTATCACAGAGGTCTAGGATTTAATATGTACACTTGGCTGCAATTGAGAGCCAAATTAACAGTGGACTAAGCCAGTTAGGAGTTTAGTTCTCTTCTAAGTTGAAATCTAGAGGCAGTTAGGGCTGGGAGAATGGTTCTCTTACACACTGTTAGGGACCCAGGCTCTGTGTATCCCTAGCCTATGATCCTTCTCTTCACACCAGAGCTAGAGCCACAGTTATATCATTTCTTAAAAGAAAGTATATTAATGCCAAAAAAAACCAGGGGTGCCTTGGTAGCTCAGTCAGTTAAGTGTCAGGTGATGATCTATGGGCCCTGGAATAAAGCTCCGCATGGGGCTCTCTGCTCAGCAGAATCTGCTTCTTCTCCCTTGGTGCTTTCTCTCCCTCTCTTGTGCTCTTTACAATAAGTAAATAAAATCTTAAAAAAAAAAAAATTTGAGTATCAAGTTAGCCAGAAATATACCAGTCTGTTTCTTTTTTTTTTCTTTTTTTTTTTTTTTAAGATTTTATTTATTTGACAGAGAGAAACACAGCCAGAGAGGGAATCCAAGCAGGGGGAATGAGAGAGGGAGAAGCAGGCTTCCTACCGAGCAGGGAGCCCGATGTGGGACTCGATCCTCAGTCTCCGGGATCATGACCTGAGCCGAAGGCAGTCGCCCCAACTGAGCCACCCAGGCGTCCCCTGTTTTTCTTATTTAATGCAGACTGGTATAAATTTCATCATATCTGTAGTGTCTGGAAGTCTTAACTTTTATAGGACAAAGAAGAGTTTATATTCTTGTTTTGAATGTTTTCTGAATGACCCTTTGTCAGAGTTATCTCAATGCTTATCTTAACACACCCAGTCTGGGCTCTTCAGTTGTTTGCATACACTAGGTAGTTGAAGCAAAGGCGAAGAAGCTTATTTATTAGATGTAGAGAACAAAGAAGGAAATGGTATTGGTCAAGTATTCATCCCTCACTTATTTCTCAGTGTGGTTCCAAGGAGGATACATTCATGGTTCCGGCATTCTCCCTTTGGATGGGTGTAATATTAGTGATCAAGTCTCTGGGATCAATCTCTGCCAAATTTCTCTTTTTGTATAACTCAGGTGGTTAGATTTTACTCCTCAAACAGGAAAAATATGAGAGGTCAACAACTGAAGCCTAGAAGACTCTGTGCTCTTACAACATACTGCTCTCCTATCCCCATACTCCACCTTTTTCTCAAAAGTAGGAATCTCCCTTTCCTGTGGTTCATTTTCCTCTTCTTTAGTTGCACCAGAGACAAGGGCTTTACATGAACTTATCTGTTCCTAAAATTCTCAGGGAGAAATGAGTGTGGCTGCTTTCCTAGGACTGGGCAAAGTTAGGAACAAGGCAGTGCAATACTCATTACCTGCTGACTGATACCAGTTTATTCATGCCATCTTCCCATAAGTTATGACATTCCTAAACATGTTGATACTTGCTCTTACCTCATCAAACGAAGTTTTAAGAAACTTTGTTTCCTTGTCACCTGGCTGTGACAAATTACCTAGAGATTACTAGGGTAGAAATTTGAGTTATGTAAGATTTTTAATTTTATATAGAATGCAGAGAAACGTAATAGGTTTTCTATGAATAGGTGACTAGTATTTGCTTTGTCCTTTGAATTTCATTCGATTGGCCATTTTGAAACTATTGCCATTGATGCATAATATATCAAAATGCTTCCCATCATTATTGGGGAAAAGAACAAAAGAAAGTTTAAATTGATATAAAATACACATAATTGGATAATTGAACAAACAACCCTGCAAACCAAATACTATCTGGGAGTTTCTGATAATAACATTGAAATCTTTTCACAAAAATTCTTCTGTATTTTAATATTGAAAAATCATTTGCTAGGGTACCTGGGTGGCTCGGTCGTTAAGTGTCTGCCTTCAGCTCAGGTCACAATCCCAGATTCCGGGCATAGAACCTTGTATCGGGCTCCCTTCCCGGCAGGAAGCCTGCTTCTCCTTCACTCCCCCTGCTTGTGTTCCCTCTCTCCCTGTGTTTCTCTCTGTCAAATAAATAAATAAAATCTTTTTTTAAAAAAATCATTTGCTTATAAAAAGCAAATACAAAGAGAAATATTCTTTATACTACTATAACTTCTAAAAGGAAAAAAGGAACATTTGAGATTCTGCATATGCAATCAATATTCAATTATTTCTTGTATTTAAAAAGTCATTAATCGGGCACCTGGGTGGCTCAGTGGGTTAAAGCCTCTGCCTTCCACTCAGGTCATGATCTCAGGGTCCTGGGATTGAGGCCCACATCGGGCTCTCTGCTCAGCGGGGAGCCTGCTTCCTCCTCACTCTCTGCCTGCCTCTGCCTGCTTGTGATCTCTCTCTGTCAAATAAATAAATAAAATATTTTTTTAAAAAGCCATTAATTGGAGTCAGGTTTTAAAAAGTAAGTGAAATCTAAATTTTGCTAATGAGAAACTGCTAATAAAAGGAACTTTTATTTACTTTAACAGAGTTTTAGACTATCATAGACTTGTAGTATCAAACATACTAACAGGGTAGAGTGTGGGGGTGTGAGCTGTAAAAAAAAGTTAATCAGTATTTTGTTACATAAGCTAAATTTATCTTTTGAAGATTTTCATTTTAATGCTGCTATAGTTAACATAATGTGTGATACTAGTTTCTCTTATACAATTAGTGATTCAGCATTTCCATACATCACCCACTGCTCATCACAGCAAATGCACTCCTTAATCCCCATCACCTATTTCTCTCATTTCCCCCATCCGCCTCCCCTCTGCTAACCACCAGATTGTTCTGTATAGTTAAGAGGCTGTTTCTTGGTTTGTCTTTATCCGTTGTTTTGTTTCTTAAATTCAGGAGTGAAATCATTCGGTATTTGTCTTTCTCGAAAAGACTTACTTCACTTAGCATTATTCTCTAGTTCCATCCATGTCATTGCAAATGGCAAGATTTCATTTTTTTAATGGCTGAGTAATATTGTGTTGTGTGTATAAATACACATCTTTATCCATTCATCTATTGATGGACATTTGGGCTGTTTCTATAGTTTGGCTCTTGTAAATAATGCTGCAACTAACATAGGGGTTGCATGTAACCCTTTGAATTAGGGTTTTTGTGTTTTAGGAGTAAATACCAGTAGTGCGATCACCAAATTTTAGGGTAGTTATGTTTTTCGTTTTTTGTGTGTTTTTTGTTTTTTAAGATTTTTTTATTTAGTAGAGCGCAGAAAAGGCAGAGAGATACAGACTCCCTGCTGAGCAAGGAGCCCGATGCGGGATTGGATCCCGGAACCCTGGGATCATGACCTGAGCCAAAGGCAGCTGCTTAACCCACTGAGCCACCCAGGCATCCCGTATTTTTAACTTACTTCTTTTTTTTTTTTTTTTTTTAAGATTTTATTTATTTGACAGAGAGAAACACAGCCAGAAAGGGAACACAAGCAGGGGCAGTGAGAGAGGGAGAAGCACGCCGAGCAGGGAGCCTGATGTGGGACTCGATCCCAGGTCTCCAGGATCATGACCTGAGCCGAAGGCAGTTGCTTAACCAACTGAGCCACCCATGCGCCCCCTGTATTTTTAACTTTCTGAGGAACCTCCATACCACCTACCATTTTCCACAGTGATTGCACAAATTTGCATTCCCACCAACAGTGCAAGAGCATTCCTTTTTCTCCTCAACCTTGCCAATGCTTTTTTAATTGTCAGAGGGAGAGCACAAGCAGAGAGAGAGGCAGGCAGAAGGTGAAGCAGACTACCCACTGAGCAGGAAGCCCGATGCAGGATGTGATCCCAGGATCACGACCTGAGCCGAAAGCAGACACTTAAGCAACTGAGCCACCCAGGAGTCTCAGTTTCTTGTGGTTTTGATTTTAAACTAGATATGTCTTTAACTTAGAATTTTGGGGGGAGTTGCTTAATAGGGTACGGGCTATCTTTGTTACAGTGTCCACTGATATTCACAGATCTGAAGAAAATTATTTTCTGGCAGTGTCTATTAAAATTAAAACCACCCAAATCCACCTGTATCCTGCCACAGCAATCCTTTGACATTAGAATGACGAAGTGATTTTTATTTTAAAGGAGGAATATAGGTGTTAAAGGGGTTAAGTTATTTGACCAGATTTCATGTAACCAGTAAACAGAGTCAGGATTTGAATTTAGATGTATCTAGCACTCAGGCTCTTTACTACATATATATTCTGCCAATTCTTTTTTTTTTTTAAAGATTTTATTTATTTATTTGACAGAGAGAAACACAGCCAGAGAGGGAACACAAGCAGGGAGAGCGAGAGAGGGAGAAGCAGACCTCCTGCGGAGCAGGGAGCCCGATGCGGGGCTCGATCCCAGGTCTCTGAGATCATGACCTGAGCTGAAGGCAGTCGCTTAACCAACTGAGCCACCCAGGCGCCCCTATTCTTAAGTCATTCATAAGAATGACATAAACGTGAAGAATAATAAGTTTGAAGATGTTTTCACCTACATAAAAGAAAGGTTATATATAAATTTAAGTGGCATTCATTGTTACCAAATTACCACAATGTTATGTTCAGCTTTGCATGTTTTTGCCTTTATTTTTTTTAGGAAATTTCTTTTTTTAAAAAAAGATTTTATTTATTTATTTGACACAGAGAGAGATCACAAGTAGGCAGAGAGGCAGGCAGAGAGAGAGGAGGAAGCAGGCTCCCCGCTGAGCAGAGCCTGACATGGGCCTCGATCCCAGGACCCTGAGATCATGACCTGAGTGGAAGGTAGAGGCTTTAACCCACTGAGCCACCTAGGCGCCCATGTTTTTGCCTTTAAAATTAATTTCAGTTTTAGTATACTAAGTGTATTAGCATAATAATAATGTTCTTTAAAGAGCCATTTCTTTTCATATAAGAATTGTATATGAGCAAAAGGCAATTTTAGAAATAATCCTGTTACTCATTCATATCATTTGAATTATCACATTATTCATATTATTAAAGGAAACACAACCCAGACAGCTTAAATATCTTGTGTGAAGGTGTATAGCTGATTAATGATGGAGATGGGACACATGCCGCAGTAATTAGAGGTACAGAGAAATGATCTTGGAAGGTGAGAAAGGTCAAACAATTGTATGGATAGTTAAAGTATAGACAACATGCTGGGAATTAATACCCAATTCAGGGTTGTTTCATGAGGAGGAAATACTTTTTTTTAATAGGCCTATAACATTTCACATTTTAAAGAATCATCATAATAATACTGTCTCTATTTCTAGCCTTACTTGAATCGACAAAAATGCAATATAGTAGAGAACATGTTTAGCTTGCCATATGTAAGGTACTGGTGTAAACATCTGGGAAGATAGCTCTCCATTCCCTCACCAACTGCCACTGACCTGTTACTTCTGACTTCCTTGATAAGATCAAATAGGTTACAACGAAAGTGGAACACCTTGAAGAAGTGGAGCTATTTCCATGACATCTGGTTCAGGAGATCCCTAATCCTTAATAAGAATAAAATAGTACAAAAGTGTAGAATTCTTAGTATATTTTTAAATGTCAACTGAAGTTTTATTTAGGAGATTAACAAGAGGTTTGCTTGATAATGTGGAAGATCATTGCTATTTATTGCTCTGGGTCCCAGATTTGTGGAGCCCCACATTCCAAGTCATCTACTTGTCTTTTCTAGCTCACCTGTAGAAGCCTACAGTGGAGGAAAACATTTTATATTAGGATAAACCTGTTGAGAGAAATTTAAATAGCATTTCTATAATTAACATTTCTAGATGAAATTATATCCTCCCATATAAAAGCATTTTAATAGTGTTAAATTCTTTTGTTTCCTAAAAAAGCTTAATTACGAAACACTAAATTTTAACTACTTTGGGTGCCTCATTTATCTGTTAAGGGGCTAGTACAAGGCATTTAAATTTTTTTTAAAGATTTATTTATTAGGGGCGCCTGGGTGGCTCAGTTGGTTAAGCGACTGCCTTCAGCTCAGGTCTTGATCCTGGAGACCTGGGATCGAGTCCCACATGGGGCTCCCTGCTCAGCGGGAAGCCTGCTTCTCCCTCTCTCACGCCCCCTGCTTGTGCTCCCTCTCTGGCTGTGTTTCTCTCTGTCAAATAAATAAAAAATCTAAATATATATATATATATTTTTTATTTATTAGAGAGATAGCAAGAGAGGGAACACAAGCAAGGGGAGTGGGAGAGGGAGAAACAGACTTTCCACACAGCAGGGAGCCCCATGTGGGGCTTGATCCCAGGACTCTGGGATCATGACCTGAGCTGAAGCCAGACGCTCCTAAATATTTTCTTATCAGTCCAACAGCTAAGATAATTAAGATCATTAATTCATTTTACAAACATATATCAAATACCATTAAGAAAACCTGATTCCTGCCCAAGAGTGTCAGTAGCTCAACTTTGTTTGCTGAAACCATGCTTATACTCTGCTACCACTTGCCCACCTTTCTTAGTGACCTCTGAAGGAAATGAACGTGATTATGTATAAATGCTTCATTTTATGGTGGCTTAGAAACATTGTGTATTTTCTAGTAATTTTCTCCAATTAAGTGAACAAAACCAACAGGCCTTGCCTACAGTCACTACAGCTTTCTGGTGTATTTCTTGGAGGACCTTCCTCTGCTTCAGATTGAGCTGAAGTTTAATATCCTCTTGAGTTAAACTTCATCCTGTTGGGGAGCGCCTGGGTGACTCAGTTGGGTCTCCACCTTTGGCTTGGGTCGTGATCCCATAGTCCTGGGTGCAAGCCCTGCATGGAGCCCCTCATAGGGCTCCCTGTTCTCTAGGGAGCCTGCTTCTCTCCCTGTGTAGCTCCCCCTGCTTGTGCTCTCTCCCTCTCTGTCAAATGGACAAATAAAATCTTTAAAAAAACAAAACAAAACAACTTTATCCTGTTGAAAGAAGCATTTTCTAAACTACCCCAAGAAACTTAACATGTGCATGGTAACATTCTGTAAGTCATTTTCTTACTATATTAGAATCATTTATTCTTTGGGAAGAAAGGTGTTCAAATCTTTTTAGGTATTTTATAAAGTATCCTTCAGTTGTCAGTTAGCTGCCTTTGCCTCTATTCGCTTACTGATTGAATAAACTCATTCAGAATGCAGCATGTATTAGGCACTATGTTTAAGAGACAAACTACTGAAAAGCATAAATGTTTTACTTGGGAGGAGCTCAGCATCCAGGGAGGAAGCCAGGCAGAAAAATAATTATAATTGTTGAGAGCAGAAATACGTTCTTAGGAAGGATGCCAAACTTACCATGAGTGAGTCAGGAAAGATCTGAGGAAGTACAACAGTCATCCTTATTTGCCAAATGATAATTCTTACCCTTCTAAGGACCTGGACTTGAAGAATCTGAGGAAAGCTGTGGACTCTTTCTGAGGTTGTCCGCATAGGGTTAATGAGGTTGAAACTGAGAAATCTAAAGCCTGTTTTTTCAGAGACCTGTTTTTCCCTAATCAGCTGTTGTGTGTTTACAGACCCCACTGATGAATCCAGAGACCTGGGCTAGAAGTCACTGATAAGGTTCCAGCCTATGAGCCCAAGGCCCCCCTCCAGTTTCTCCTGGCTCTCTTGGGGAAAATCCATAGTCCTTTTCCTTGTCCTAAGATGCCTGACAGCAGGACCTGAATTTTGCCTCATTTTATTTTAGTTTGTTAAAGATTTTATTTATTTGACAGAGAGAAACACAGCTAGAGAGGGAACACAAGCAGGGGGAGTGAGAGAGGGAGAAGCAGGCTTCCCGCCAAGCAGAGAGCCCTATGTGGGACTCGATCCCGGGTGTTCGGGATCATGACCTGAGCCGAAGGCAGTCGCCCAACCAACTGAGCCACCCAGGCGCCCCCTGAATTTTGCCACATTTTAAGTCTCCACCACAAGTAAGTACCACATGTATGTTACATGTTTGTTCAATAAGCATGCTCTATCCTCATGAATAACCACAAGTTTTCCCCACACTTTTCATCAATGTATATGTAATCCCAACCCCTGTGGTTATTAAAAAAAAATTCTCATGCCCTTCTAGGTGTCAGGTTTGAAGCTTGCCCTTTTCCCTCTTTCTTCCGCTACCTCTAGTATAAACCCTTTCCTTTTATACATGTCTCAGTGATTGGCTTTGCCGTGCTTTGGACAGTGGAACTTGGGTTTGGTTACATTTCCAAAAAAATATTTAAAAATACTATGCCAAAATTTTGCCTATGTTAAGTATTCACCCATTCCTTGAAACACCATATATTTCAATTACACCAGTAAGAATCCCAGCCTCAAGACCCCTTACTATTTTCAGTCCAAGTTAACTCTAGTATAAATAGCCTATTCCTTTTCCTTTCCTAAAACCACTTTAAGGTTTTTAAGGTAAGTACTTTGCAGTAATATTTTAGAATCTCACTCCATCTTTCACCGTCTTACAGACTTACAGTTATCACCTGGAGTGTAAGCTTTTTTCCTTGCTAGGCTGTCACAGTTGTAACTCATGTTTTGTAAAGCTTTCTTAAAGTAATAGGTATTTTGAGTCACCTTTAAAAAGAAATTTCTTTGAATTTAAATTATCTTCCACCAGTAACAACTTACTTTTGCCTTATTTCCATTTTTTTCTTTACGTTTTATGTTCAATTTTTGCCTTTTACTTTTGAAGACTCCTTTATGACAACAAATCATGGTTACGTATTTGTGCATTTGAGGTCAGTTATTAACAGTTGTTAACTTCATCCTCTTAAAATCCTTACGATAAGAGTTAAATATCGCACGTGAACAGTTACCGCGTGCCGGCACTGGTCCTGAGAAGCGTCCCAGGAATCAGGAATGATTGAGGCTCAGAAGCTCCTAGCCTGGTAGAGGTGGCCCCGGAAGGCCTGGCAGGTGCGGTGCGGGCTTGGAGGTGGCAGGGGGGGACCCGGGCTGAAGGCGCTGGGCTTAGAAAAGGAAAACCGAGAATGCCTCAGGGGGGTCACAGTTCCGTAATTCTGATGTTCTGACCGTTTTGGTGTTTGTTAACAACCTGTAATTTGGTAAAGGAAGACCAGACTGGGTCCCGGAGTTCATCAAAACACGGACCGAGAGCCGGGCCTCGCGGGGGTTAGGCTAGAGCCGGAAAGGGCGAGAACGCGGACGCCAGATTGAGACGCCGAGGGCAGCGCGGCTTCTGCGCGCGCCAGGCCGCCCGGTTTAAATCTCCCGCCTCCCGCAGCCGAAGCCCGACACCTCCACGCACGGGTGCGGAGGGACACGGGCTGCGGGAGTGGCCCGGCGGCGTCTCGGGACTCGCGGGCGGCAGCGGGAACGGGTGCCGGGACGGACCTTCACGCAACCAAGCGCGACCCGAGGTGGCGGAGGACCGGCGCGTCGCGGCTTCAGCGTCGCGGTGAGAGTCTGCGGCCTCTCGTAGCCCCGCTCCTCCCGCGGCCTGCCCGGCTGGAGGCTAAACCCTTGGTTCCCGTGGCGACGCCCTGAGGTGGAGGCGCGGCGGGAGGCGCACTTCACGCGCGCACGCGGTCTCTCGGGGCCTCGCCAGCCCCTGCGGCCTCTCTCCTGGACGAGGTCCTGGTCCGAGTTCCCCAGGGGAGAACAGGCTACGAGTGGTTTTTAGCGAGGCTGGATCCTCTCTGAACGAAAGGAGCTTCCCTTCCTGCTGGCCCCGCTAGCGAACGTGCGCAGTAGCCTGAGGCTTGTTTGGGTGATTTCTTTGGAAGGTGGAGATCGCTTCCATTAGAAGCAGATGTTCATAGCCTTTAGGTGCTTTCCCTGCTGACCTTTTTTTTTTTTTTCCTGTTGTGCTTATTTTTATATCATCATTTTGTAATGGATATGTCTTACTCAGAAACGAAGTGGCAAGCGTTTGGTAAAAACAAAAATGTGCGGTTTGAGGCGAACTGCAGAATAGCCGGGCCCCGTGCACAAATCCTGCGGCCTGAGGCCATGAACCCAGCCCCGTGCACCGATCCGACTCGTGGAAACGCGGATCACCTGGTCCGGTGCGCAGATGATGTCAGTGGTCCGATACCTGATGCTCCGAGAAAAATGGAGAAGGGAAAAAAATCCGACCTGGCAACCAACCCGCGATGCTGTGGGTTTGCCAGTAGAGGGGGTGGGATTATTTTTCATGTAATAGATGATGTTAATGCACAGAGCATAAACCCTGTTGTAAACTATGGGTCACTGTAAAATAGCTTATTGGGAAAATCACGTTTATCCACGGTTTTGGATTTTCTCTAAGCATTTATATATTGATTTATTTGGTTTAGACTTAGGCAACCTACTGTAAGGTGATATTACTTTCATCATCTTAACATCAATATTTATGGAATAGCCACAGGTGCCTCATCCTCTAGTAGGAGTTAATTACACATGTATTGGCCAAATAAACAACTGCTGGTATGTATATACTTTTATATGATGAAAAATTAATCGTTTTGTTTTTATCTATGCCCAACATTACCAATATTCTTTGAAATTTCTGTATTCAATAGCGCAGAATGATTGCATCTAGCTAGCCATGGAAGTAACTATGTGCAAGACATTGGCCTAACTATAAGTAATTATAATTGACAGACAAATCATTATAATTTTAGACTTAAGTGGGTGCTCAGAGCTGGCCAATCCAAAGTGGGAAAGCTGCTAATAATAAACTTGAGACTGGAGGGGAAACTAGGAAACCATATTTCTATTAGAAATATTTATTATAAAGCAATTGATAAAATAAAATTCATACCAGTGACTGAACTAGTACCAAATATCAAAATATATCATATACAACATGATATAAATTGTTTTGTTGACGCTGTCCGACTTTGTGATTTCGTGTGTGCTATGTTTTAAAATTTTTCACTTTGTTGATTTTCTGTATATGCCTGTTTTCTGTTTCACGGATTTCTACTCTTTCATTTTGTTTCTTTTACTTTGGGTTTAATTTGCTCCTCTTTTTCTAACTTACTAAGGTAGAAACAAATACTTGATTTTAGACCTTTTTTCCTTTTATATAAGCATTTAAAGTTGGAACTTTTCCTCTCAGCATGCTTTAGCTAGATGCCACAAATTTGGAATGTTTCAATTATTTAGTTAAAAATATTTTAAAATATCTCTGTGATTTTTTGGATCCATTATTTATTTGTGTTACCTTATTTCCAAATATTTTAGAATTTTTTTTAAAGATTTTATTTATTTGACAGAGAGAAACACAGCCAGAAAGGGAACACAAGCAGCAGGAGTGAGAGAGGGAGAAGCAGGCCTTCCGCAGTGCAGGGAGCCTGATGTGGGACTCGATCCCGAGTCTCCGGGATCATGACCTGAGCCGAAGGCAGTCGCTCAACCAACTGAGCCACCCAGGCGCCCCTAGAATTTTTTAGGTAGATCATTTCTGTTGATTCCTAAATTAGCGACGTTTTGGTCAAAAAACATGTATTATTTCAATACCTTTAAATTTATTGAGTTTTTTTCCTTCTTCTTGCCTAACCTGTGGTCTGTCTTGGTGAATGTTCCAGTTACCTTCAGGGAAAAATATGTATTCTCGTGGTGGGTGGTCTAAATGTCAGTGCAGTAAAGCTTAAAAGGTTCAGAGTCTTGCTCAAACCTTTTCTCTTTACATTTTTAATATCTCCTTATTCTGTCAGTTACTCTGGGAGAAGTGTTAACTCTCAGGTCTCTAATTATGATTGTAGATTTGTCTCTCCCTTCAGGTCTGTCAGGTTTTTTCTTGTATTTGGTAGTGTTATTAGTCACATACACTTTTAAGACAGCTGTGTCTTTTTGCCAAATTGACCCTTTTATCATTATGAAATGCCCATTCTAACCCCGAAAATGCTTTTTACACAGAAGCCTGTTCTATCAGACATTAATATAAGCTTAAGGCTTGTCTCTTGCTATCTTTTTCCTTTTACCTCATCTGTGTGTTTATGTTTAAAGTGTGTTTCTTATAAACTACATACCGTTGGGTTGTAGTTGTTTATCCAGTCTCACAACAAGTGTTTTAACAGTTGTATACAGTCCACTTACATTTTAATAACTGTTTTCTGTGTTTGGATTAAGTCTATTGGTGTTCTTCTTCTCAGTTTTTTCCATTTACTCTTTGGTCCTCTTCCCCTGCTTTCTTTTTGGGTGAATTGAGTTTTTAGAAAAACATTTCTTTTCCTATCTTTTTAGTTTAGTCTCCTTGTGTTATTTTTTTATTGGTGGTATTAGAGATTGATTACATGTGTGTCTTGAATTTATCGGAGCTGATTTTCTTTTTTTTTTTTTTTAAAGATTTTATTTATTTATTTGACAGAGAGATCACAAGTAGGCAGGGAGGCAGGCAGAGAAAGAGGAGGAAGCAGGCTTCCCGCTGAGCAGAGAGCCCGATGCAGGCCTCGATCCCAGGACTCTGAGATCATGACCTGTGCTGAAAGCAGAGGCTTTAACCCACTGAGCTACCCAGGTGCCCCAGAGCTGATTTTCAAACATATTCTAGTACCTCATGAACAGTGCAAGAATATTACCCTTTATACTTGCAATTACCATCTTCTCATCTTTTGTGCTTACTTTACTTCTATATATATATATA
>PITA01001163.1:113889-169506 GCA_004023965.1 Spilogale gracilis
CCCACCACCAGGCTCTCCCATCCCTCCACCCCCCTCCCTCCAAGTCCCTCAGTTTGTTTCTGTGTTCAAAATCTCTGTTGTTTCGTTTCCCTCCCTAGATTACCCTAGTTCCCATTTGCTTTCCTTCTGCCACTGTCCTCCAGTTTGCCCCTCATGCACCGCAAGTAAGTGAGACCATGTGATCTACATGTGCTCTATATTTTTATTACTTTTAATTTAAAGAATCAGTAGTCTTAGTGATATTTAAAGATGCATGTGTATATGCAATGTTTAAAATGCTTTAAAATTCCTTTGTATTTATCAACATATTTACCCTTTTTGTTCTTTCAAGATTTTACTTAAATTCAAGTTAGTTCACATATAGTGTATTATTAGTTTCAGGGATAGAATTTAGTGATTCATCAGTTGCATATAAGACCCAGTGCTCATTATATTAAGTGCACTCCTTACTCTTACAAGTACCCCATCCCTCCACCTTCTCCTCTCCAGCAACCCTCAGTCTGTTCCCTATATTTAACAGTCTTTTATGGTTTGCCTCCCTGTCTGTTTTTATCTTATTTTTTCTTCCCTTCCCCTATGCTCATCTGTTTTGTTTCTTTTTTTTTTTTTTTTTTTTTTTTTTTTTTTTTTTTTTTTTTTTTTTTTTTTTTTTTTTTTTTTTAAAGATTTTATTTATTTGACAGAGTGAAACACAGCCAGAGAGGGAACACAAACAGGGGGAATGAGAGAGGGAGAAGCAGGATTCCCGCCGGGCAGGAAGCCCGATGTGGGGCTCAATCCCGGGTCTCCGGGATCATGACCTGAGCCGAAGGCAGTCGCTCAACCAACTGAGCCACCCAGGCGCCCCTGTTTTGTTTCTTAAATTCCACATAGGAGTGAAATCATACAGTATTTGTCTTTCTCTGACTGACTTATTTCATTTTAGCATAATATACCGTAGTTCTATCCACATCATTGCAATTGGCAAGATTTCATTCTTTCTGATGACTGAGTAATGTTTTGTTGTGTATATATAGCACATCTTTTCAACTTTAATTTTATTTTTTTCAGTGTTCCAAGATTCATTGTTTATATCCCACACCCAGTGTTCCATGCAGTATGTGCCCTCAGTATCCACCACCAGGCTCTCCCATACCCCCACCCCTTCCCTCCAAGACCCTCAGTTTGTTTCTGAGTCCAAAGTCTCTCATGTTTCGTTTCTCTCCCCAAATTACCCTACTTCCCATTTCCTTTCCTTCTCCTACTGTCCTCTATATTACCCCTTATGCACCGCAAGTAAATGAAACCATGTGATACTTGACTTTCTCTACTTAGCTTATTTCACTCAGCATAATCTCTTCCAATCCAGTCCATGTTGCTACAAAAGTTGGATATTCATCCTTTCTGATGGAGGCGTAGTATTCCATTGTATCTATGTACCACATCTTCTTTAGCCATTCCTCTGTTGAAGGGCACTTTGGCTCTTTCCACAGTTTGGTGATTGTGGCCATTGCTGTTATGAACATTGGGGTACATATGGCCCTTTTTTTCACTACATCTGTATCTTTGGGGTAAATACCCAGTAGTGCAATTTTTTAAGGAAAATCTATTTTTAATTTTTAAAGGGATCTCCACACTGTTTTCCAAAGCGGCTGCACCAACTTGCATTCCCATCAATAGCGTAAGAGGGTTCCCCTTTCTGTGCAGCCTCTCCAACATTGTTGTTTCCTGTCTTGTTAATTTTAGTCATTCTGACTGGTGTAAGGTGGTATCTCAGTGTGGTTTTGATTTGAATTTCCCTGATATCTAGTAATGATGAACATTTTTTCATGTGTCAGCCATTTGTATATCTTCTGTGGAAAAGTGCCTCTTCATGTCTCCTGCCCATTTTTTGATAATATAGCACATATTTTCAACATGACTAAGTGGGATTTATTCCTGGGCTGCAGGAATATCCACAAATTTCAACACCAACAAATCAATCAATGTGATATACCATATTAATAAAAGAATAAAAAAAGGATAAGAACCATTTGATCCTCTCAGTAGATAAAGAAAAAACACTTGACAAAATACACCTCAAGAAAATGCTTCTCCCTTTCTTCCCCATTCGTGTTCTCTCTCGATAGCTCGGTCTCTCTCTCAAAATCTTTTTTTTTTTTAAAGATTTTATTTATTTGACAGAGAGAAACACAGCCAGAGAGGGAACACAAGCAGGGGGAGCGAGAGAGGGAGAAGCAGGCTTCCCGCCGAGCAGGGAGCCTGATGTGGGACTGGATCCCAGGTCTCCAGGATCATGACCTGAGCCGAAGGCAGTCGCTCAAACAACTGGGCCACCCAGGCGCCCCTCTCTCAAAATCTTTTTAAAAGTGGGGTGGGAGGGGGGCGCCTGGGTGGCTCAGTTGGTTAAGCGACTGCCTTCGGCTCAGGTCATGATCCCAGAGACCCGGGATCGGGCCCCACATCCGGCCCCACATCGGGCTCCCTGCTCGCGGGAAGCCTGCTTCTCCCTCTCTCGCTCCCCCTGCTTGTGTTCCCTCTCTGACTGTGTTTCTCTCTGTCAAATAAATAAAATCTTTAAAAAAAAAAAAAAGTGGGGTGGGAGGGAGCACCCGGGTGGCTCAATTGGTTAAGTGTCTTCCTTGGGCTTGGGTCATGATCCCAGGATCCTGGGATCAAGTCCCATTCCCTACTGGGTGGGAAGCCAATTTCTCCCTCTTCCGCTTTCCCCCACTTGAGCTCTCTCATATATCTGTCTCTATCTCTGCCTTTCTCAAATAAATAAGTAAAATCTTTTTTAAAAATTCTCAAAATATGGATAGAAGGAACATAACTCATCATAAAGTCCATATATGAAAGACACACAGCTAATATCCTCAGTGGGGAAAAACTGAGAGCTTTTCCCCTAAGATCAGGAACAAGACAGAAATGTGCACTCTCACCAGTGTTGTTCAATATAGTATTGGAAGTCCTAGCCTCAGTAGTCAGACAACAAAAAGAAATAAAATGCATCCAAATCAACAAGAAGTCAAGTTTTCACTCTTCGCAGAAGACACTTATGTAGAAAAGCTGAAAGATTCTACCAAAAAATTGCTAGAACTGATAAAGACATTTATCAAAGTCATGGGATATAAAAATCAATGCACAGAAGTCTGTTGCATTTCTATACACCAATAATGAAGCAGCAGAAAGAGAAATCCTATTTACTCTTTTTGGTTTCTCTCTTACTTCATATAGAACTGAGTTTATATGTTATTTTCCTTTACCTAAAGAATATTTAGATTTGTTTGTAGTGCAGATGAGTGTGGCACAAATTCTTTCAGCTTTATGTGTCTGAAATTTTATTTTGCTTTAATTTTTTGAAGGACATTTTTATTGGATATAGACTTCTTGGCCGACTTTTGTTTTAGGACTTAAAGATACAGTTTGCTTATCTTTTTTCTCCATTATTTTGTGAAGCAGCCTCCTTGTCTTCTTGCTGCTCTGCCAACGATGAAAGCAGCCAGGGGTCTCTGCAGTCCTAGGTAGGGCTAGTCCTTTTCTGGCTTTTAGATCACTAGCTTTCCTATATCCTTGGCCCTCTGATGGGCTTTGAGAAAACACTACATTTTGTAGCTTATCTAGCTTCTTATTCTTAGAATGGAATTAGTGTTCTCTTGCAGCTTTCTGAAGTGGAAATGGAAGACCTGTATAATGCTGACTGAATTAATACTACTTAAATATTTTTTATTACTTTTACTTTCCAAAAATTTTTCCCCTGGTATTCTTACATATTCTCACCATATTCTTTTTCTTTCCTTTTTTCTTTCTTTTTTTTTTAAAAAAAGATTTAAAGTTTTTTAAAAAAGATTTTAGGTATTAACAGAGAGCAAGAGAACACAAGCAGGGACAGCAGCTGGAAGAGAGGGAGAAGCAGGCTCCCTGCTGAGCAGGGAACCCTATGCGAGACTGGATCCCAGGACCCTGGGATTATGCTTGAGTCAAAAGCAGATGCTTAACTGACTGAGCCAACCTGGTGCCCCCTTGTCATATTCTTTTTCACTTCACATTGTACACAGTACTCACTTGTATCCATTGTCTAATGTTGCTGAGGAGATGTCTGGGACCAGCATAAATTATTTAATTTGTAGGTGACCCTGTTTCTTCTAGATGCTAAAAGCATTCTCTTTTTATCCTTAAAATTTGGCAGCGCTACATAATGTATCTTAAATCTTGATCATTTCCTATTAATTTTTCCTGATATATGACGAGAATTTCCAGTTTTTCACTTCATTATCCTTGAATATTTTGGCTGTTCCATGTTGTCTAACAATATTACTTATGTTAGATTTCACTTGTTTATCTTACAAACCTATCATCTTTGTTCTTACTACTTGTTAGACTCTTCATTTTGTCATGTTCATTCTGAATGATTTTTCCTGGCTTGTCATCCTTCTTATTAACTTGGTTTTCTGAAGTATGTTTTCTATTTGGAGTTGTTTCTAATATGATTTCAAGTACTGTGGTATTTTTTTCTCTCTTTTTCTTTTTATTGTTTGTTTCTTTCAGCTCTTTTTAAAAATCTGTGTTATGGAGTTATGTTCTATTTATTTGATGCAAAACAGTTTTTCTTTAAAATTCTGGTTTATGAAGCAGTTATTCAAATATGTGGGTTTTTTTTCTCTTTTCCACATTATTACCCCTCTTCCTTTTATACAGTCATACTTTTTTATGTTATTTATTGTTGAAAAGTTATGTTCTGGCCTGCTCTTTGCCCAAGAATGGCATAAGCCATTGGAAAAGCTGCCTTAGAGGCTGAGACAAGAGATTGAACACATTGTCATGATCTCTTTTCTTTAAACTGGCTGCTTGGTGACAAAGTTGTCATATGCTCTCTTTAAGCAGGTTCCCACACGTGTTAAACATTCATGCCAGAACCAGATCAATGCTGACATATCTCTGATTGATCTACTTTAGTCTGCTGTGTGGGGTTGACCACTAGCTTACTGTTTTTGTTTCTCTACAGCCATGCTTTGACTCCTGGCGAGGAAAATATAGAATGTCTGAGTTTATTAGGGGACATTGTTCTTCAGGACCCACTCAATTTGCCAAAACTGAATCTGTTTGAGATTAGAGGAGATGCACAGCAGATTGGGACATCCTCTTTAAATATGATGCAAACCTCATTGTATCTGAGACTTACTCATTGGTATCAGTGCTTCAAGATGTGGCTATTTTGCACAGAGGTTTTCTTCTCCAGTTTTGGTTCTGTTTGGGTCAGCAAAAGGAATTATGCCAACATGTATGCATTTCCCACTCTTGCCCAGAAGCTATTAACCTTTTAAATTCTTGCTCTTCTAACAGATGAACCTATTTTTCATTTGTGCTTCTTGAGTTACAAAAGAGATTAGATAACATTTTTGTGTACTCATTGGATCTTTGAAGTTCTTTTGTGAATTGCCTATTCTTGTTTTGTCCTTATCTTTCAAGTGGTGTTTGTCTTTTCACTTATGAGTTCTCTAATTAAAAAATAATGGGGCGCCTGGGTAGCTCAGTCAACTAAGCATCTGCCCTCCACTTGGGTCATGATCTTAGGGTCCTGGGATTGAGCCATGCATTGGGCTCTCTGCTCAGCAGTGGTCTATTTCCTCTTCCTCTGTGCTCTTTCTCTCAAGTAAATAAATAAAATATTTTAAAAAATATAAACTAAAAAATAAAAATATTAATTGTTTTCTTATTTCTATCTTACCTTGCCAAGTTATTTCTTTTTAAAATTTGCTTATGATCCATTTATTGTATAAACTTAAATCTTTATTTTTTAAATATTTCATTAAAGTTGCATATGACCCTTTAACAGTCAAATATTCAAGGATTATAATCTATAGAAGCAGCCCTCCCATTTCTGTTCCACTTCTGATCTCCAGTGGCACCTATCTTCAACCTATTTCCCCTCGTAAGCCTCCCCCAGACTTCTAAATTCTGTGTTTATATGTAGATTTTTAAAAGATTCTATTTTTAAATAATCGCTACACCCAATGTAAGACTCAGACATACAGCCTTGAGATCAAGAGTCTCACGCTCTACTGATTGCACCAGCCAGGCACCACTATATGCTGATTTTTGATTTATTGATTTAAGGCATTATCTACCTTAAATGGCAGATGAAGAATTAGGTACCCTTCATCACTGCTATCACCACTTATCCTCCCTCAGTATAGATACATTATGGTTTTTATTAATCCAATAAGTGTTTTTCATTGTGAACAATCAATTTTTTTTCTAAGATTTTATTCATTTGAGTGAGTGAGAGAGAGTACAAGCACGGAGAGGGTCAGAGGAAGAGGCAGATTCTCCACTGAGCAAGGAGCCTGACATGGGGCTTGATCCCTGGACCTTGGGATCATGACCTGACCAGAAGGCAGATGCTTAACCAACTGAGCCTCCCAAGGAACTCACCTAGAGGTCTCTTTTCCAGAGTCTGTCTTCCTGCTTAAATTTGAGCTGTTTGTTCTTTTTAATTTTTTTTTAAAGATTTTATTTTTAAGTAATCTCTACACCCGACATGGGGCTCAGACTCACAAGTCCAAGATCAAGAGTTACATGCCACTACTAACTGAGCCAGCCAGGTGCCCCTAAGCTATTTTTCTATACAGCTGTCATTCTGAGCCTTTCCTTCCTTGCTCTTCTGGGTTGGATTTTGGTCTTCTATATTACATTCCTACTTTTGAGCAATCTTTTTTTCTGACTTTTAATACTTTTTCTCTTAAAACTTCTAGGATCTTTTTACACCCAGTTTCCCTGGAAGTTCACAATGATGCATTTTTGGAATAAATCTCTTTTTGGATAGAGATGTAGGTCCTTCAGTTATTTTTCAGCTCTTCTATTAAAAATTTTAAAAGATTTTATTTATTTATTTGACAGAGACAGTGAGAGAGGGAACACAAGCAGGAGGAGCTGGAGAGGGAGAAGCAGGCTTCCTGCTGAGCAGGGAGCCTGTTGCGGGACCTGATCCCAGGACGCTGGGATCATGACCTGAGCTGAAGGCAGACACTCAGGGACAGAACCACAAGGCACCCCCTTTTTATTAATTTTTTTTTTTAATCAGCTATCCTATCTTTTCCACAAGGATTCTTTCTTACTCTTTTTTGAAAACATTTATTTGAGAGAGAGGAGGGGGGAAAGAAGAGTATGAGCAGGGTGAGGGGTGTAGGGAGAGGAAAAGAGATTCTCAGGCAGACTCCATGCTGAGCTCAGAGCCCCGTGTGGGGCTCAGTCTCACAATCCTGAGATCATAACCTGAACCGAAACCAAGTGTCAGACACAACCAACTGTGCCACCCAGGGAACCCTTTTTTATTCTTTGATTATTCCTCTTTGAGAGTATTGGTTAGAGAGTTGTGTTTTGTTTTGTTTCCTTTCTATATTGTCTTAATTTCCCTCAGCTATTTTTTTTTATTTGTTGGTTTAGGTCAGTGGTCTTTCTTAATGAAGACTTCCCTCAGATATCTGTTGATCTTTGGGTTTCCATTTATATTTAAGAAGGAGACTATAACAAAACTAATCCGAAAGTTCATATGTAGGAGTGAGCTTGTCAACTGGTGAATTTTGCTCTACAGTGAATAGGCAAAGATTCATCCTTTTATAATGCCCAAATGACATACTCCTTTTCTCTGGAGCTTTTAGTTCTTCCCAGAGAAAAGAAGGTTACAGTCTTTTCTGAGGAAAGGGGTGTGTGTGAGAGAGATTGAGAGAGAGGATGGTTTGCTACTGGTAAGCCAAGAATGGGAAAAACACCCGACATTCAACAGTTCTGTATGTAGACTTTCACTTTATTATTTTGTTTTTAGGCTGAGTCTTCTGCTGTGTTGTCTTGCCCAAATCTATAACTTTCTTGGTTCAATATCTTCAACTCCTGTTGAGTGACACCGATTTAGAAAGGGGCCTCAGGGTCTGGCCAGCTGCATACAGACTTCAATGAATCCTTCTTCCACTTCCAAATGGTAAGTCTTTCAGATCTTCTTCAAGGTAATTAACTCATCGCCTATCAACATTCTTCTGTTCAATGCTTAGGGGACAACTTTCTCTCAAGAAATGTACTGAAATCTCTCATCTGCTCTTGTCATTATACTTACTCTTCCTATACTTATGAGTTAATAGCTTACATTTATGTTTTATTCTTTTACTGCTATTTTAGAGGGTTAGGGAAGGGAAAGCAGATAAGCACATCAGGTCAGTCTGCATTTTTAACAGGGAACCCTGTTTTTTAATACCTGAATAACCTCTTCTGGTTGTTTCTCAATGTTGAGCTTTAAAATTATGTCAGTTAAATAAATAAGAGTTTCAGGTCTTAAAGATTTACAACCTATATATTTTTTATAGGCTATATGTAATAACTCCTTGGTCTTTTGGCTAAGATCAAGTGTATTTATAGGTTGTATGTAATAATTAAAAGGAAGTCTTATACTTGCATTCAACTTTATCTGTTTTTTTAAAGTAAGCTCTGTGCCTAATGTGGGGCTTTAATTTACAACCTTGAGATTAAGAGTAGCATACTCTACCGAATAAGCCAGCCAGACATCCCACAACTTTATATTTTTCAAAGTAATTTTACATATGCTATCCCATTTGATCCTCACAATATGAGAGGCTCTGCACTTGGGAAGGTTGGACATACAAAGGACTGGAAATATGCAGTGAAGTTGGAAATATTCTGAAGTTTCATAGGAGATTAGCTTTAATACCTTTTTAACATAATTTAAACTACTAAAAGGATTTGAAATATAGTTTTTCAGGGTGCCTGGGTGGCTCAGAGGGTTAAAGCCTCTCCCTTCAGCTCAGCTCATGATCTCAGGGTCCTGGGATCGAGGCCCACATCGGGCTCTCTGCTCAGCAGGGAGCCTGCTTCCTCCTCTCTCTCTGCCTACTGTGATCTGTCAAATAAATAAATAAAATCTTAAAAAAAAGAAATATAGTTTTTCATCCATTCTTTCAAAAATATAACTTCTTCTATAGTTCCCTTCCTTTTCCTTAACATATTATTTAAAGTTTAGAAAAAAATTTTTTAAGTAATCTCCACACCCAATGTAGGGCTCAAACTCATGACTGCAGGATCAAGAGTCACATGCTCCACTGACTGAGCTAACCAGGCACCCCTTTAGTTACTATTATTTTTTTATTTTTTAATTAAAAAATATTTAATCTCTGTACCCAGTGTGGGTCTTGAACTCATGACCCTGAGATCAAGAGTCACACATCCTACTGCCTGAACCAGCCAGGGCCCCTCTTAATGTATTGTTTATAGTTTGAATGGTCTTACTGACTCTATCAATATTTTTCAAGTCTTGTTTTCCAATAATCTATTTTAAGTGCTGTTTGTATGTTTTTTTATGAAATATTAAAGTGGTGTAAGTAAATATATTGCTATGATAAATTCTTAAACAGAAAATCTGAAAAGTAGATAATGTTGAAACATCACTTTTGGAAAAAATGAACTCTGATTTGTCTTTTTTTTATTTAACTTCTTCTTTATAGACTAAAATTATGCTGACTACCAAAATCATAGACTACTTCTATAAAAATAATTTTTTTTGTAACTAGAAACTCAAATGTAGTTTGCAATCAGAACTTGTTGATTTTGTTAATACCTCTCTTGTTTTCATTCTTTTTTTTTAAAGATTTTATTTATTTATTTGACAGAGAGATCACAAGTAGGCAGAGAAGCAGGCAGAGAGAGAGGAGGAAGCAGGCTCCCCGCTGAGCAGAGAGCCTGATGCGGGCCTCAATTCTAGGACCCTGAGATCATGACCTGAGCCAAAGGCAGAGGCTCTAACCCACTGAGCCACCCAGGCGCCCTCTTGTTTTTTTGTTTTTTTTAAAGATTTTATTTATTCATTTGACAGAGGGAAAGATCACAAGTAGGCAGAGAGGCAGGCATAGAGAGAGAAGGAAGCAGGTTCCCCACATAACAGAGAGCCCAGGACTCTGAGATCAGGACCCAGCTGAAAGGCAGAGGCTTTAACCCACTGAGCCACCCAGGCACCCCGCCCCTCTTGTTTTCATTCTTATAACAACACCAATTTTTATGTAGCTAGCTAGTTTATGGAAACCTATAGGTTTTTTGAAGTGGGTTACCAGAAAATTAGGAAACTAAATATTGTATATTTCAGTTAAGTCACTGTAGGATAGGAATCATCTTGAATTACACTTTTACCACCTTCAAAATGGAAAAGAACACTGCTTATGGAGTCAAAAGACCTGGATGTATATTAAGTATCAATATACTCTTTATCTATATCCTTGAGAAATTTCCCTTAATTTCACAGAGACTCGATGATCTCTGTAAAACTAGAATAATGAAATCTACCATTTCCAGCTTTTGGAGTTATCATAAAGATCAAAGGTGATGAAATGTGTTACAATTTAAAAAATTGTCAAGAGTTCTACAAGTGTAATTATTAATTTAGTATGTAGTAATACTAAGATTATCAGAAACATCTAGATATAGATATCATAGCCTCCCCTAAGACTTTACCTTTTATATAATTTTGAATTCTTTTAGAAAAATGATTAAGCCCAAATAAATATAATCTTTAAGAAAAATTTAGATTAAAGGGGCACCTGGGTGGCTCAGTCAATTAAGCATCTGCATTTAGCTCAGGTCCTGGGATCAAGCCTGGCATTGGGTCCCCTGCTCAGCAGGGTCTGCTTCTCCCTTTCCTTCTGTGCTGTCCCTCTCTTTCTCTCAAGTAAATCAATAAAATATTTTTAAAAATTATTATGCTCTAGGCATTTTATAAGAATATTTGGTCAAGATGGTAGCCTTTCTGTGAGCAACTTACCTGCTTAGTACGGGATTTTGTATCTGTGATTGAATGGTGGTAAGTAATTGCCATAATCCTTCTATTTTAGGGAAACACAGGTCTATATTTAATTTAAATTGAATTTCTCATATCAGTGTCTTATTGGTGTTATTACTGAAGTGCCAAGTTGTAGCACCCAGAAAAAAAGCCAACATTTAATATATGTGTGAAACTGACTTCGTTATTGAGACTACTTAGAAATTTCAGCTAATTGAATTCTATAGTAATTCTAGCATCCATTGTATTTACTAATTCTACTTTTTAAAAAATTTTACTTATTGATTTGAGAAAGATCCATGTGGGATGTGGGGAGAGCAGAGGGAGAGGGAGAGGCAGACTCTCCACTGAGCAGGGAGCCTGACTGACGAAATTATGGCTTGATCCAGGCTCAATCCCAGGACCAGGAGATCATGACCTGAGCCAAAGGAAGATACTTAACTGACTGAGCCACCCAGGAGCCCCTTTTGTATTTATTAATTTCAATTACTCTAGTCCTATAATGCTTTTGGCATCTTAGTAACCAAACTATGTTTGGCTAAACAACAGTTAATTTATGGATCTGACAGCATTTATGTTTATAACCTTTATGCAATTCTACTCAAATAATAAAGCTGGTACTGTATATATTATATTCTTTAGGGAAGTTTCAGGGGCATATTCTCAATCTGTGACTTGATAGTCTTTCATATCTGTAGTCCCTAATAATCTTAATGGGCTTCAGTTTCTCTCCATCCATGAAAGAGAACAAATAAACTTAATTTATTCATTGATTGGCCAGAACTAAAAACCATTCCCAAATTAATGGACAGTTGATGAAAGATTAGTGAGGTAATATCTTTAAAAACTATATATAATATATAACATATATATAATGTATGTGTGTATATGTACATACATACATGCATATGAAGAAAGATAGACATTGTCTTATTATAAACAGTAAAGCTCAAAGAGACTTATGACTCTTTAGAATATAGTTGTGAGAACCATGGTCTAGATCAAGTGTTTGTAAACTTTTTATGTAAAAGGCCATATAGTCAGTAAGTACGGCTTTGTGGACCATTTAATCTGGTGGATCTACTTATCTCTGCTGTTGTTGCAAAAAAGCATCTCAGAACTAATTTTTCTGCAGACCAGTTTCCTTTCAGCCTAGATCCCTGACTTGAGTTGAAATGTGTTCTTGGTTAAGCAGATCATTTGTGCACCAAGCACTTTCTTCAGAGATGAGTTAGATTACATTGGTAAATTGAGCTCTTTTTATAGATTGAACCATATGAAATTGCTGATTTTGTAGGCCAAAATGGTCTAACGTTGCCAATTTCATATCTGAAGGTCACCTGTTTTATTAATGAAAATTTCAGTAAGCACGTACAGTCTATTGCTAATGTACTGGTGAATGATTTTGTAACAAATGAGTATAAACAATACTCTAATCCCTTTATAGCACTGCTGAGTGATAGAATTAAAGTAAGCTTTTCACTCTGACTCTAGAGTGTGTTTTCTGTATATAATTGTTTTATACTCTTAGTTATGAAAAAGTTTTTATAAGCCTTCTATTAGTCTCTCATTTTATAGACATCTCCATCGCTTTTGAATGAAAATAGAAAGCTGAACTAGATAACCTCTGAAGTTCTCTTTAATTTCTTTCAATTATGTTATTTAAGTATCTATTATATAGAGAACACATTTCTCATTAACCTATATCATTCATATCATATCATATTCATATCAATACCATGAGCTTGGTCCAAATTTGATTCACTTTCCTCAAACCCTTTCCAAATTTTACCACATTTCTGCTTTCTTTTTTGAAGTTCTCATTAGTTCTCACTCTTTAACTGTATTTTTATAACTAACTCCCAAATCACCATTTCTTTTTTCTTTTTTTTTTTTTTTGGTGAGGGGGAGAGGGAGAGAATTTTTTTTATTTTTAATTTTTATTTAACATATAATGTACTATTTGTCTTAGGGGTACAGATCTGTGATTCGTCAGTCTTACAGTATTCACAGCATACACATTAACACGTATCCTCCACAGTGTCCATCACTTACCCACCCCATCCCTTCCATCTCCCTCCCCTCCAGCAACCCTCACTTTGTTTCCTAAGATTAAGCATCTCTTATGGTTTGTCTGAGAGGGAGAGAGAGAATCTTAAGCAGGCTCCATATCCAGTACTGAGCCTGACATGGGCTCAGTCTGACAACCCTGAGATCATGACCTGAGCTAAAATTAAGAGTCAAACACTTAACCAACTGAGCCATCCAGGTGTCCCCCAAATCACCATTTCTAATCTGAATACCAATAAAATTTAAAATGAGAAAATATAAAATAGTGCTTCTTAAATAACCACAATTTCTGTTCTAAGTACTTTACATGTATTTTCTCATTTAATTCTTACACCAGTTTATTTACTTCATTATTTTTGTTTCACTGGTCAGAAAATAAAGGTTGGAGAGATTAATGTAACTCACACAAGGTCCCACAGCTAGTAAGTAGTAGAGTTATTAGGTTAAGACCTAGGCAGTTGACTTAGAGGCCCAAGCTTGAAATAATCTTTATCACTACAGCTATAATTGCCTTTAGATATTTCTGTAAACTCAGATGCCACTAACCATTTCAAACTCAGAATTTTGCACATCAGATGCATAATGTTTCCATTTCTTCTCCAATTCTCCTTATTTTTCAGGGCAAAACTGTCAAGTCATTACTAACCAAATTCTGTAGATTCTTCCTGCAAATCTGTTCTTGTGGTAATGTCCTTGGTCCTGATTCTTATTTATGTTTGGAATGTGGAACAATTGTTATGAACTGTTTAATTTTCTGCTGCTCAAATCCTTTATTAGCCCACATTACCTATTAAATAAAATGTAGAGACCTCTACAATCTATCACCAATCTACATTTTCTTTCTTCAGCCTATTTTTGAAATGGCATTTTCTTGTCTCATGCTGTTAAGATCTCTGTGTTTCTTCAATATTTCACTTGTGGACCTAGAACACCTGAATTCTAATCTTATTTCTGGTATTAATAGGTGTGAGATTATTGGCAAGAGAGGGTAATAGGAGCTCCTTTGTAAATAATGTACAGGTGATATTAATACATAGTCTTTGTAATAACTTTTACCTTTTCAGACTTTTTTTATATATTAATTCATGAGTAAAATTGTATAAAAGTATAACTACTTAATGAATACTTTAACAATGAATGAATGAATGACTCTCACCTTTGGATAAGGGGTTGCTAGTGCTGCATAATAATAATAAATAAAAAATGAAAAAGACAAAACCAAAAAAATAAATGGGCTTGATAACCAAATAAACATTTTTCAAAATAATAATAGTTACACAAAAACTAGTTATACGTGTTAATTGTAGTAAACTTGGAAACAACTGAAAATTATCACTTTTTATCCCACTATAGAGAAAAAAATTGTTGACATTTTGGACTGTTTCATATCATTAGTTGAAATCATTAACAAAGTGATTCTTTGAGGAAATGATAATTGTGTTTGTAAGAAAAGTTATGGCTTAGGAGCTAGAGTAGTCAGTAGTACAACATTAATATTAAAGAACAAATTTGCCTAATGTATTTTCTTAATTGCATCAGGCAATTATGTTATATTTAGTCAAAAGTCTTTACAGATTATTTTTCTCAAGGGGATTTTAGTCCTTTCATCAGTCTGTGTATTCCCATCTGTCTGTTTTGCTTTTTATTTAGTGATGTCACAGTAATGATATGTTAAAGTGAGTACAGAACTACCTCTGAAGAGAATATTGATATGTTTTATTTTAAGATTTGTACTCCACATCCAAGAGATAGCTAAAAAATCTAAATATTATGTATTACAAAAAGGAATAAGATGTTCTATATGGTGACTGTGTGCAAGTAAAAAAAAAATTGTACTCTTACTGGAAGTAAAGGAGATTTCAAGTTACAATGGCAGGGTAACATTTGCACTCAAGTCATAGTAATGACTTGAATATTAAGAAGCAAACCCGAAAAGATGTATCTTGGCTAGATAATAAGATAAACATGAACCAAAAACAAACTGGAAAATAAAGTAGTAAGTGGGGCTAAAACAGATGTGCTGAGCTCTCAGCATAGAATAGGCTCTGGCATCTAGGAGTTCAGTTTCTACAGGTTGGTAGAAGTGTTTCCCATGCACCTTTCCTTCAAACCTGATTAGATCAACAGTATTTCATATATCATTAGGACAGGGGTCCTAAAACAATAGTATAAAATTCTGTGGAAGTGGGAACCCTGAAGGTAAATTAGAAACAACTGTATATCCACTAGTAAGAAGAAATAACCACAGAGGGAAGAGGAAAAAATTAAAGATTCTGTACTCAACAGTGAGCCTATAAAATTGAACCAACAGAACATGAATTTATTCCAGGTAAAAATAATTTTATAGAAAAGTCTCAGAATTCTATATATTTAGGGTGCCAAAGTGAAAAATTATAGAATGGTGTTAAGAAGGACAAGAAGTTAGAATATGAAGAAGAACCAATTAGAAATCTTGAAAACTACAAAAGAAAGAAATAAAGAAACAGTCTTTGGATATTAAAAAACAAATCTCAAAGGCTGGGATGAACTCTAGACAAAACTGAAAAGAGAATTCATAAATTGGAAGATTGTACTGAGGAATTTACCCAAAATATAGCACAGAAAACCAGATATAAAAATGAGCCACTAAAACCTATGAAGAATAACACCCAATAGAAGAAACAGATAAAAAGAAAAAATGATGGCTTAAAAGAAATATTTGAAGGGATAATGGCTTAAAATTTTCTAGAACTGAAGGAAGACATGAATCTCCAGAATGACAATACTTTACCAAAACACATCTTAGAGGGCATCCAGATTAAATAGAATACTCTAAAAGATTCAAAAGACCATAAAGCTTACTCAAAAAGAGATAGTTTGACCCCAGACCTCTCACTGACTACAATAGATGCCCTAAGTCCTGGGGATTCTATCTCAAAGAATTAAACAATAAAGAATTCCATGTAATGGAAACAATAGAACAGATGCATACATAGCAACATATGTAGAACCTAAAAACAAAAGGCTGAGTGAAAAACAACCAAAAAGTCAGAAATAAACTCTACAGCACTATATCATTTTTACTTATTAGAATGTGTACATAACCCATATTACAAGAATTTAAAAGTACACATTCAAGCACATTAGAATGTGAGGAGAGATGGAATGAGGAAGAAGTTAAAAAATCAATATACAAGTAAAAGAGCAAATAGGAAGATAAGTCTTGCATGGACTGATAATGATAGCTTAAAAAAAAAAAAAGAAGAAGAAAATGGAAAAATACAGGAAATTCTTAGTCTAGATTTTAAAGACAAGAAACAGGGGCGCCTGGGTGGCTCAGTTCATTGGGCGACTGCCTTCAGCTCAGGTCATGGTCCCGGAGACCCGGGATCGAGTCCCACATCGGGCTCCCTATTTGGCAGGAAGCCTGCTTCTCACTCTCTCACTCCCGCTGCTTGTGTTCCCTCTCTCGCTGTGTTTCTCTCTGTCAAATAAATAAATAAAATCTTTAAAAATAAATAAATAAAAATAAATAAATACAAGAAACATAAATGGAGGCACCTGGGTGACTCAGTCAGTTGAGTGCCTGAGACTTTGTTTTCATTTGGGTCATGATGTTGGGGTCCCAGGATCGAGCCCGACCTCAGGCTCTGAGCTCAGGGGTAGTCTGCTTGAGGATTTTCTCCCTCTCCCATCTTTCCCTGGGTGCATTCTCTCTCAAATAAACCTATCTTGAAAAAAAAGGAAACATGAATGAAGGAAAAATAAATAGAGTTTCAGAGATATCAAAACCAAGCATTTTTTACCCACGGGATTCACTAGAAGAACTATTAATAGAAAAAAAAAAAAAAAAGCCTCAATTTAAAAATGGGCAAAAAACAAACACTTAACAATGGAGCATATACAGATGGCCAATTAACACGTGAGAAAGTGCATATCATTCATCAATAAAATTCACATTAAAACCATAAGGAAAGATATCTACAAAATAACTAGAATGGATAAAACTAGTAAGATTGCTAACATTAAATATGAGCGAGGATGTGGAACAATTGGGACTCTCATACCTTGCTAATAGGAATGTAAAAAGGCAATTTTTACAAAGTTAAGTGTATGCCAATTCTTTGACAGAATCCTTTTCTATGTCTTTATCCAAAAGAAAAAAAAATTGTTCCCAAAAAGACTTGTATAACCACGTGGTGTTCATAGCAACTTTATTTACAATAGTAAAAAATGAAAACCTGCTGTTAGATTCACACAATGGATTACTATTCAGCAATTAAAAACAAAAGAATGCACTAACTAGAGAAGGAAAAACTAAGGTGAAAGAAATCAAATCAGTTATTATTTCTTATAGGTTAGGCATTGGCTGAAAAAGGATACAAGGGAACTTTCTGAGTAGTTGGGAATGTTCTATACGATAATATCCATTTGTCAAAAGTATACAGCCAAAAATTGTACATATCAATGTATGTAAGAACCATGTATTAATGATGATGATTATAGAATGAGGTGGTAGAAGTACATGAAAGTATAAATGATAAAAAATGGCAGATTATTGGGGTAGCGGAGTGGTGTAGTCAGTTAAGTGTCTGACTCTTGTTCTCGGTTTAGGTCATAATCTTGGGGTCCTGGGATTGAGACATCTTTCATCATGTGCTCAGTGTGGGATCTGCTTGGGATTCTCTCTCCCTCTCCCTCTGCCCCTTCCGCTCTTGCTCTCTCTAAGATGAATAAATCTTGAAAAAATTAATCTGTTTTTAAAATGGCAGAATGTTGATAACTGTGCTATTTTATTTTTGCCTGCATATGTCAAACTATAGCTTTTAAAGAAAACTTTTTAAAGATTTTATTTATTTTATGGACAGAGAGAGCACAAAGGGATTGGGAAGGGCAGAATGAGAAGCAGATTCCCAAAAAGGGGCTTAATCCCACGACGCTGAGCTCATGACGTGAGCTGAAGGCAGCTGCTTAACCAACTGAGACACCCAGGCACCCAAACCTTTAAAGAAATTAAGAAAGAAAAAGCACATATTTACTCAGAAATTTACCAGTTCCTGTTATCATCTTATTTCCCGTGGATCCAAATTACTGTTTTAATTTTCCTTCAGCTTGAAGAATTTGTTAGCATTTCTCAAAGTCCCCCAGCCATGAATTCTCTCAGTTCTTTATTCGAAAATGTATTTTGCTTTCATTTTTAAAGGATAGTTTTGATAGATACAGATAATGGGTTGATAGTTTGTTTTCTTTCATTCAATACCTAAATATATTCCTCCGTTGTAGTCTGGCTTTTGTTGTTATTGTTGAGAAACTGCCTGTAATTTGTATTTTTGTTGCCCTGTACATATATGCCATTTTGCTTTGCTTTTAAGATAGATTTTCTCTTTATTTTTGAATTTAAGCAGTTTATCTCTGATATGCCTATTTGTAGTTTTCCTTGTATTTATTGACCTATAAGTTAAAGTTATTTACAAATTCTGGGCTGTTTTATTCTCCCCCCCCCCCCACTCGATCTCTCCTCTCTTTCTGGATCTTTTTTTCTCCTCCCTCTCTGTTTTTCAGATTAGATAGTTTTTTATTCATTTTCAACTTCACTTCTTACCTTCTATCTTTGATTTGTTCTTATGCCGATCCACTTAGTTTTTAACTGTAGTTATTGAACTTTGCAACTAGAGACTCTGACTTTTTTCTGTTGTTCACATATCCTACATTGTCTTTGTACATATTTATAATAGCTGCTTTAAAGTACTTGTGTGATTATTGTAATATCCAGGAAATCTTTGTAATTTGTTTTTATTGCCTGCTTTTTTTCTCTTAAGTATGGGTCACATTTTTGTAGTTCTTTGCATGTGTAGTGGCTTTTGATTCATTACTTGGCATTTTTAATGATGAGTTTTAGGGACTTTGGATTCTGTTTTGCTTTTCTGAAAAATAGTTTTTATTTTAGAAGGCAGTTAACTTGGCTGAACTCAAACTCCAGACTGTCTCCTAAATAGTGGTAGCAGCTTGAATCTTTACTTAGTTACTTCAGTTTCCAGCTGTTTATTTTCTGTCAGCACCCTTGGGGTCCCTTCCCTCACTTCATGGTTAGTTTAGTGATAAGCACACGTCTTGGGAGGACCTTGTATACAGATTTTGGGGATCACCTCTTTGACTCTTTCTAGGATAACCTCCCTAAATTTCTGTAGTTCAGTAGCCTTGAACTTGATATCTCAAGCCCATAAGATTTTGCTTTCTGTTCAACTTTCTGTTTGCTTTCTGTTTCTACCTCCAGTGGCAAGCAATTTCAAAAGATGCCCTTAGTCAAAAACCACAAACGTGCAAATTTCATCTTTTGCAGATTTACCCTCCAGCCACTATCCTTCTCTTGCCAGGAAATTTGTACTCTCTGCAGTCAGGATAGCTTCTAGAGAGAAAAGGGAGGGCTAAGTTTATTTTTCTCAAGTCCTGGCTAATAAGATACATTTTCTTTTCCACAAAGGAGATAGTGAGGGAGTAGAGATAGGCAAGGAATATGCTTGTCAGCATTGAAATCGAGGCAAGGGAAGAGATGTTCTCTTCTGATACTCCCTGGAATTTTGTTCTCTTAACTGATTCAGCCTAAGCTTGCATTCAGCTTAGTAGAAGGAATCAGCAGTTTGTCATACAAGTGGACTGACCCTCATGCTAATAACAGTCTAGGAAGAAAGCTAACTGGAAGCAGTCAAGAGCAACCAAAAGCAGACAGAAATTGGACGGAAAAGTTGAACTGCAAGTTTTCCCTCAAGACTCTTTATGTGTTGAACAGTATAATGATTATATCAAATCCAATTTGACTCTGTACCAAGATTAAATTCTCTTTTTATTTTCTGTCTCAACTTATGTCCAGCCACGCTATCCAGCATTGCATATGAGAGGTTCTGCAGTTAAATGGTAATTAATTTAAACTTCCAGGAATCTAGGAGGGTATCCAAAGCAGAATATTCAGAGACTGTCTAGAAAGTGGACACCTGTCTCAGCTCAGGGTTGTCATAAACCATGATCTGTGGCACAGTTGGGCCACTACTCTTTGAGCAGGGACCCAACAAGCGGCAGATCTGGGGCGACTCCCTTTACACCCCTGGGAGGAGCGACATGGAAGTGCGCCACAGAAACCTGCTGGGTCTGGAGATGCCAAATGGGTCATATGTCAGAAATAGAAATGCTTGGTCATAGGCCAGGTCTGCACGGAGTGCGGCAGGAGATCAAGGAGACAGAAGTGATTGCTTTTCTCTGAGGGCTCCCTGAAGAGGGAGTCCCTGAGTTCTCAGCTCCTCTGGGGCCAGAGATTGGGAAGCTGCCCTTTTCATTCTCATCCTCCACAGAAAGCTTTTAGGGAACAAAAGCTACCAAGAGCAAATAGGAGCAAATTGCTTAGCTGGCTGCTGGCAATGGTGGTGCAATTTCGCCTCAGGCAAAGACATTTGACAATCACTACAACAGGCCCCTCCCCCAGAAGATCAGCAAGAACATCAGCCAAGACCAAGTTTACTAATCAATAAGACTGCAAAACTAGCACTAGGGAAATACAGCACATAGAATTCATGGCTTTCCCCCCATGATTCTTTAGACTTTCAGAGTTAATTTTTTAAATTTTCTTTATTTTTTCTTTTTCTATTTTTTGTGAATGTTTCTTTTTCAAATAATATCAGTTCCTTTTTTAAAATCTTTTTTAATTTTCATTTTTATAGTGTTATTCTATCCCTTCATTGTATTTAACATTTTTTTGGTGTATATATATATATATATATACACACATATATATGTTATTATGTTATATATATATACATATATGTTATTATGTTATATATATAAGTATATGTCTATAAGTATTTTATAAGTATTTTATAAGTATTTTATAAGTTATACACACACACACACATATATGTTTGTCTTTCTTTAAAATTTTGGGATTCAGTTTCTTCTAACCAAAAGATACCCTAAATCTAGTATATGGCTTTGTTCTAATGTACTGCCTGATCACATTCTCTCCTTTTTTAAAAAAAATTTTTCTTTATTTTTCAACCAACTTCTTATTAATTCCTTTTTTAAGATCTTTTTAAATTTTCATCTTTACAGTCATATTTCATCCCTTCATCATATTTACCTTTTTTTAATATATGTATAAGTTTTTCTTTCTTTAAAATTTTGGGAGGCAGTTTCTTCTAACAGACCAAAATATACCCAAAATCTTGTGTGTGGTTCTGTTCTATTCACCAGCCTGATCATATTCTTCTCTTCCCCCTCCTTTCTTTTTCCCCCCGTTTCAAATCTCTTCTGATTTGTTTAGTGTATATATTTCTGGGGTTGTTGTTACTTTTTTAGCATTTTGTTCTCTCATTCATCTATTCTTCTTGGGGCAAAATGGCAAAACAGAAAAACTCACCTCAAAAAAAAAAAAAGAAAGAAAGAAAAAGAGGCAGTACCAATGACCAAGGACCTAATCAATATGGACATTATTAAGATGTCAGAACGAGAGGTCATAATGACGATTATGAAGATACTAGCTGGGCTTGAAAAAAGCATAGAAAACACTAGAGAACTTATCAAACTCAATACCCAAAGAAGAAATAATTCAGTCAAGAAATGGGCAGAACATATGAACAGACATTTCTGCAAAGAAGACATCCAAATGGCTAGCAGACACATGAAAATGTGCTCAACATCACTTGGCATCAGGGAAATACAAATTAAAACTTCAATGAGATACCACCTCATACCAGTCAGAATGGCTAAAATTAGTAAGTCAGGAAATCACAGATGTTGATGAGGATGCAGAGAAAGGGGGAACTGTTGGTGAGAATGCAAGCTGGTGCAGCCACTCTGGAAAACAGTATGGAGGTTCTTCAAAAAGTTGAAAATAGAGCTACCCTATGACCTGGCAATTGAACTACTGGGCATTTACCCTAAAGATACAAATGTAGTGCTCCAAAGGGGCACATGCACTCCAATGTTTATAGCAGTAGTGTCCACAATAGCCAAACTATGGAAAGAGCCTAGATGTCCATCCACAGATGAAAGGGTAAAGAAGAGAAGATGTGGTATGTATATACAATGGGATATTATGCAGCCATCAAAAAATGAAATCTTGCCATTTGCAATGACGTGGATAGAACTAGGGGGTATTAAGCTAAGCGAAATAAGTCAGAGAAAGGCAAGTATCATATGCTCTCACTGACATGAGGAATTTGAGAAACAAGGCAGAGGATCATAGGGGAAGGGCAGGAAAAATGAAGCAAGATGAAACCAGAGAGGGAGACAAACCATAGAGACCTTAATCTTAGGAAACAAACTGAGGGTTGCTAGAATGGAAGGAGGTAGAAGGGATGGGGTGGCTGGGTGATGGACTTGGGATGGGTATGTGCTATGGTGAGCACTGTGAATTATGTAAGACTAATGAATCACAGACCTATACCCCTGAAACAAATAAAACATTGTATGTTATTTTAAAAAAGAAACTTAAAAAAATAGATAGTGGCTACCTGGGGATTATTTTACGTTTTATCTTTTATTTAATGCTTTTGATTTAAACCTACTGGGTCTGATATTAATATGGTTATTTTTGCTTTAATTTTGTTTGTGTTTACCTGGTATATCTTTCTATGTCATTTTTTTTTTTAGGTTGACACCAAATAGTATGTTGTTAGACATAGTTTTCTGGGTTTTTTTAAAAGATTTTATTTATTTATTTATTTATTTGACAGAGAGAAACACAGCGAGAGAGGGAACACAAGCAGGGGGAGTGAGAGGGAGAAGCAGGCTTCCTGCTGAGCAGGGAGCTCGATGTGGGACTCAATTCCGGGTCTCCGGGATCATGACCTGAGCCAAAGGCAGTTGCTTAACCAACTGAGCCACCCAGGCGCCCCAGTTTTTTGTTTTTTATGGTTTGAAATTGTTTATATTTGAGAGGAAGTTTGCATTTCACATACTAAATAGTGTTATTGTTCTTATTCTGTCATCTTAGTTTATACAATTTGCCTCAATCTTGTTTTATGTTGCCTTAATTTTGTTTTTCCCACCCTCTTTTTGCTTTTGCTGATTTTTCTTGCTTTTTTGTTTTGCACTTAGTAATTTAAAAAGTAAATGTTCTGTTTTTATTTAATATGTAATTACTTCAAAAAAAGCAAAAATTTCTTTACTAGCAATAATACATCAATATCTGTTGATTCCCCTGAAAATGATTAATGAAAATGATTAATGATCAATCTCTGTGGTCCTGCCTCCCACCATTTATTGGAATAATTTAGGCTTTTATTTATTTTTTTAATAATTTTTTAAAATATTTTATTTATTTATTTGAAAGAGAGAAACACAGCTGAGAGGGAACACAAGCAGGGGGAGTGAGAGAGGGAGAAGCAGGCCTCCCACTGAGCAGGGAGCCTGATGCGGGGCTTGATCCCAGGTCTCTGGGATCATGACCCAAGTGGAAGGCAGCTGCTTAACCAACTGAGCCACCTAGGCACCCCTAATTTAGGCTTTTAAAACATTATTCAATCAATGTGATAGAACATATAAAGAAGAGAAGAGACAAGAACCACATGGTCCTCTCAATTGATGCAGAAAAAGCATTTGACAAAATACAGTATTGTTTCCTAATTAAAACTCTTCATAGTATAGGGATAGAGGAAACATTCCTCAACTTCATAAAATCTATGAAAAACCCACAGCAAATATCTTTCTCAATGGGGAATTGCTGAGAGCCCTTCCACTGAGACCAGGAAGATGACAAGGATGTCCACTCTCACCAATATTGTTCAACAGAGTATTAGAACTCCTAGCAACAGCAATCAGACAACAAAAATAAAGGTATTCAAGTTGGCAAAGAAGTCAGACTCTTTTTCTTCACAGATGACATGATACTTTCTGTGGAAAACCCAAAAGACTCCATCCCCACTCATACAGTAGTTCAGTAATGTGGCAGGATACAGAATCAATGCACAGAAATCAGTTGGTTTCTTATATATTAACAATGAAACTGTAGAAAGAGAAATTAGAGAAGCAATTCCATTTACAATAGTACCAAAAATGATAAGATACCTTGGAATAAACCTAACCAAAGGGATAAAAGATCTATAGGAACTAGAAAACACTCATGAAAGAAATTGAAGAAGACACAAAAAGATGGAAAAGCATTCCATGCTCATGCATTGGAAGAATAAGCATTGTTAAAATGTCTATGCTGCCCAGAGCAATGCATACTTTCAATGTCATCCCCCCCAAAAAATCATTTTTCAAAATGCTGGAAAAAAGAATCCTGAAATTTGTATAGAACCAGAAAAGACCCTGAATCACCAAGGAAATGTTGAAAAAGAACAATATAGCTGGGGTATCACGTTGCCTGATTTCAAGCTATTATTACAAAGCTATGGTCACCAAGACTGCATGGTACAAAAACAGACACCAATGGAACAGAATAGAGAGCCCTCAACTCTATGGTCAGCTAATCTTTAACGAAGCAGGAAAAATATCCAATGGAAAAAAGACAGTTTCTTCAATAAATGGTGCTGGGAAAATTGGACAGCTATATACTGAAGAATGAAACTCGACTATTCTATTTCATCATACACAAAGATAAACTCAAAATGGATGAAAGACCTCAATGTGAGATAGGAATCCATCAAAATTCTAGAGGAGAACATAGGTAGTAATCTTTTTGACATCAGGCACAGCAACTTCTTTTAAGACACATCTCCAAAGGCAAGGGAAGCAAAAGCAAAAATAAACTTTTGGGACTTTTATCATGATAAAAAGCTTCTGCACAGTACAGGACACAGTCAACAATACAAAGAGCCAACCCACAGAATGGGAGAAGATATTTGCAAATGACACTACAGACAAAGAGCTGATATCCAAGATCTATAAAGAACTTCTCAAACTCAACACCCACAAAATAAGTCAAAAAATGGGCAGAAGACATGAGCAGACACTTCTCCAAAGAAGACATAAAAATGGCCAACAGAAACATGAAAAAGTGTTTGTCATCATTAGCCATCAGGGAAATTCAAATCAAAACCACATTGAGATACCACCTTACACCAGTTAGAATGGCAAAAACCAACAAGGCAAGAAACAACAAATGCTGGAGAAGTTGTAGAGAAAGGTGAACCCTCTTACACTGTTGGCAGGAATACAAGTTGGTGCAGCCACTTTGGAAAACCATGTGGAGGTTCCTCAAAAAAAAATAAAAATAGAACTACTCTGTGACTCAGCAATTGTGCTACTGGGTATTTACCCCAATGATACAGATGTAGCAAAATGAGGGCCATATGCATCCCAATGTTCATAGCAGCAATGTGCATAATAGCCAAACTGAGAAAAGAACCGAGATGCCATTCAACAGATGAATAGATAAAAAAGATGTGGTCCATATACACAGTGGAATATTACTCAGCCAAAGGATGAATACCCAAATTTTGCATCAACATAGATGGGACTGGAGGAGATTATGCTGAGTAAATTAAGTCAAACAGAGAAATTCAATAATCATATGGTTTCACTTATTTGTGGAACATAGGGAATAGCATGGAGGACATTAGGAGAAGGAAAGGAAAAATAAAGGGGAAAAAATTGGAGGGGGAGGTGAACAATGAGAGACTATGGACTCCAAGAAACAAACTGACGTTTTTTAGGGTAGTGGGGGGAATGGGTGAGCCTGGTGATGGGTATTAAGGAGGGCACAGATTTCATGGAGCACTGAGTGTTATACTCAAACAATAAATCATGGAACACTACATCAAAAACAAATGATGTACTGGAGGGTGACTAACAACATAATAAAAAAATGGGAAAAGATTATTATTTCTTTTTTTGTATCTCCTTAAGGAATACTTTTTACATTTACATTTCCTTATACAGCCATGTTAACCATATTAAGAAGAATTACTTAGACATTAATTTTCAAGTTGACAGATTACAATTCCCACGTTTATTTTTTTTTATAATTTTTATAAATATTCAAACTCATGATCCCAGGATCAAAAGTTGCATGCTCTTTTTTTTTTTTAAGCATTTTCTTTTTTTTTTTTTTTTTTAAGATTTTATTTATTTATTTGACAGAGAGAAACACAGCGAGAGAGGGAATACAAGCAGAGGGAGTGAGAGAGGGAGAAGCAGGCTTCCCGCCAAGCAGAGAGCCCAATATGGGGCTCCATCCCCGGTCTCCAGGATCATGACCTGAGCCGAAGGCAGTCCTTTAACCAACTGAGCCACCCAGGTGCCCCTTGCATGCTCTTCTGAGTGAGCCAGCCAGGCTCCTCCTATCTTTATTGTTAACATAATTCCCCTATATCTAAGATCTTTATTTTTGTTTATTTATTGGGTACTAAAGTATTTCTTTGAGTCAGTTTTAAAAAAGAGTACGTATCTCAGTTTTGCATATCTAAGAATATTTATGAATGTGTATTCTGACATAGCAGTTATAACTATAGCGGGCTTTTTAAAGGAAATGATAGTAATAGGCAAAGATGTGTTTATAAGTTCATTTTGCAGTATTATTACAAAGCAAAAATTAGAAACGAATAGATGTCTATAAATAGATTGGTTAAATAAAGTTATTTCCAGTCATTATTGCAAAATTATAATAGTTTTATCACCTTTGTCTCCTAACTGAAACTAACGTATCATTAATCTTTTTGCGCGTTTCTTGTGTAAGCAGTATCATAAGTTTAGACCATACAGAGCAAATACTAATATGTATAGCTATTAACATTAGTATTCCGTTTAGTATCTTTTTTACTTTTTCAGTTGGATTAAATACTTACTGATTAGATATACATTATTGAAAATAAGTTAAGAAATTTTAGTGTGTTCCTTGTAGCCACTCCATGGATTCCTTTGGGCAACCCAGACCAGAAGATAACCAGTCAGTAGTTAGCAGAATGCAAAAGAAATACTGGAAAACTAAGCAGGTCTTTATCAAAGCAACGGGAAAAAAGGAGGATGAGCACGTGGTGGCATCTGATGCTGAACTGGATGCTAAACTCGAGGTAAATTTGAGGATTCTTTATGTTGCATATAAGTTGTTATTCTTTGGGACTATGACTGAAGAGCTTGCAGATTTGATAATAGAATGTTTAATTGTATTCATCTGCCAATCAGATCTTCTGGGTAGGTCTCACAAATGGACAGATGGCAGAACTGGTATTCATAATTTAGAGAAAGAATAATTAAACAGTTTCTCTGGCACAAGTATTAGTTTTTAAGCTAAATATTAATGAATTAATTATATTCCTAATTGAGACCATATACTCATTATGTATCATGCTGTAATATTTTGTACTTTTATGTGAAGTCTTATATATCTCACTGAAATTAATTGAAATAGACTTTTATTTTTTTATTATTTTTAAAGTTTATTTCTTTTTTTTTTTTAAGATTTTATTTATTTATTTGACACAGAGAGAGATCGCAAGTAGGCAGAGAGGCAGGCAGAGAGAGAGGAGGAAGCAGGCTCCCTGCTGGGCAGAGAGGCTGACGTGGGCCTCAATTCCAGGACCCTGAGATCATGACCTGAGCTGAAAGCAGAGGCTTTAACACACTGAGCCACCCAGGCGCCCTTAGGTTTATTTCTTTATTTAAATAATCTCTACACCCAACATGGGGCTCAAACTCACAACCCTGAGATCAAGAATTACATGTTCCACCAACTGAGCCTGCCAGTGGCCCCTGCATAAGGATTTTTAAAGTTAGAGTCTTTGTTTCTGTAATTAAGAGATTGAGTTATTGAAGTATTTTGTAATGTGTTTTTGCCTATGTTTTTCATTTTAAATAAAATAAGTAATTACCATGAAACTACTTTAAATGTCTAAGCATTTTTACACTTTTAAGTAATTAATTAGAGGAAAGTCTTCTATATATACATAAAGGTCTGGGTTTTTAAATGCAAGTTTACTAATTCCATGTATTACTAATTGATGATGCCTTTTAAAAATATTTCCAAGCAGAGTTCTATGATGCTTGGAATATAATCATTTCTTGCAATCTTTAAAAGTATAGGTCTCATTTAATAAGTCATAATCTACTAAGTATTTTTATGCTATAAAACATAAAGTTAGATTATGGCCATAACAAATAGGGAAATAGATACCAAATTAACAACCTTTTACTATTTGTGTTGAAAAGTATTTTTCTTATGATTCAGTGACAAGTGTGGAAAAATGAAAGGACTTGCTTATAAGTAATCAATGTTTTAAGGCTAAGGGAACTGTTCACGGTTTCCACATATATTACCACAGAAGTAAATTTTACTGTCTTGTTTTACTTCGTTAGGTAATCTGTGTGACATGTTTTATGTTCTTGTCCATTAGACAAGTATTTGAAATTACCCAAGTACTTTCTCCCACATTTGTAGTATATTTTTTAAGAGTGAAAAAATTTTCCATTGTATGTATACTTAAATCATCATGTTGTGTGCTTTAACTATATTACAGTTTTGTCAAATTATAATTCCCTCATATTTAAAAAAAATTCATTGTAAAAATAAACAACAGTTGTATGTAAATCTTTCAAAGATCCTTGGGGAAAAGACCAATTATAATCATTTCACCATAGTAGAACACTCATTTTCATATCTTTTTCTAGTTTTTCATATGATTTTAAAACAGCTTTTTAAATTGCCAAGTCCATATACCAAATTCATTTCAAACATACCTAACCTTATGTGGAAAGTTAATGGTTGCTCCTCCATTTAGATTTTAGTGTATATCTCTGATCTTCCGTAGGTCTGATCACATATCAAAATAATAAGAAAACTGTTTCAGAGAGGGAATACTCAGTCCCAGTGGTGATATTGGAAATGTATTTGATACTCAAAGGGTTAGTGTCCAGTACTATGCTACAATGCCAAGGTCTTTTTGAACTAAAGTCTTGTAACAGTTCTTCAGCAGAGGACTTTGTGGGAAGAAGGCTGTACCCTAGAACCTATGCCGCCTCATCTCCCTGGGAAAACTTAAATTTATAGATATATGTGAAGTCACTTCATGTGTATAATGTGTTCTAACCTCAAATTTTCATGTGCTTACTTTGAAATGGGTGTCTACTGGATATTGTATTTTTCTGTTAGCTATTAAGAACAGTGGTAATAAAGGAAAAATTCAAAACAAAAACAATCCAAAAGTAATTTATTTTTTATGTTGTAACACATTACTTAATTTTTATGGTAATTAACTCACCTGTTATACTTAAGATAATGTAGAAAAGCCAGATTGAGAGCTAACATTTTCTGAGGTTATCTATATCCTTTTCATCTGTAATTGGCACTGTTTGATACAGTTTATATTGGATTTACATTTTTGCTATTTAGATAGTTTGGAGCTGAGGGGAGGACAAACCACAGTTACAAATTTGTATTAATTCCCATGTATTTATCACCATTTTTTCCAGCCTTCATGGGGGAAATCTCAGTTTTCTATATCAAAAATAAAACCAATACTGAGGTACATCTAAGTCAAGAATATAGACATAACACTTACAGAGAAATATTCTGCTTTCAAAGTGCTTATAACATATGTTATATTTGCTTATGGTTCTTTAGATTGTCCTAATAAAATTTGTATTTCAAAGGTTTTTCACTCCATTCAAGAGACATGCACTGAACTTCTGAAGATAGTTGAGAAATATCAGCTAAGACTCAATGGTATGAAATCCTAGATATTTATCCAGTAATTCTCATTTAAAGTAAATAATTTATTTGCATTTTTGAAAATGAAATATTTAATGTAAAAATGATAGTTTACTGAACTATTTTGTGAATGGTTCCTTATGACAAAGAAGTGACAGCAAGGAGCAGTAGGAATGGGGAGCTAGTAAAATGAGGGGCTTGAGTATTGCTGCTGCCTTAGAGGTACTGAGGGACTTCCCTTTTTTTGTTGTTTTTATTTGTTTGTTTGTTTCTAAATAGATTCTACACCCAATGTGGGGCTTGAACTTACAACCCCAAGATCAAGAGTTGCATGCTCTACTGACTGAGCCAGGGGGCACTCCTTCTCCCTTCAGTTTTTAACTTCAGCTTTTCCAGCAGTACACCAGGGTGTAATGGGCATGACATTAGTCACTTGTCACTTTAAGCTTATAATCTGAATACTTCATGGGCTCCCCTCCTTATTAGTCGTATCGTGATTAGAGGGTCAGACTTCCTAAACTTTGTGGTCAGAGACCACTTTTGTTTCGTGCTTTACTTTCAATCTACTGTAAAATGACACTCTTATAATATACAATAAAAATAAATTTCTAGAAAAATGAAATTAAGACATGCAAAATAATAAGCACATTTTTATTATTAGGTTCAACAGATATAAAATAATCAAATTACTAAGTTTCTAAACAGCTTCTTGGGCTTGGTACTTCTTACAGGCTGGTAACAAATGGTTCTGGACTAGAATTGGTCAGTGGACCACACTCTAAGCAGTAGTATAATACATGACAACTTTTAGGGTTTCAGCAGTAAAATTATGGGTGTCTGTGGGCCTGGGATACTGAATATAGGTCACTGAAGCCACAGTGGGAGTCAAGATTAAGTTAAGTTTAAATAGGATACAAATACTTTCTAAGAGGCAGTGATCCTAAAATGTATGTCTGCACAATTGCTAATGCATCATTTGTAGTTTTGTCACTTTTTTTTCCCCACTAAATATCAGTCTTTCCCAAAACAAGTTCCATGAATTCAGTACATCGAAACCATCTGGAGCACTTGTGGGTGGGGGGAAGCAGGTCCTAAGACATAAAATCAGAATCTCTGGAAATGGAGCCCCAGGAATTTGCCTTTCTAAAATAAACCTCTCCTTCCTTCAAGTAATTCTTACATATAGAGAATTATTGTTGTGGGAATTTTAGTTGTGTGTTTTAAACAAATGATGAAATGAAACATTTAACTATACTGTAATTTTTTTCCTAGTTGTATCAGAGGAAGAAAATGAACTGGGGCTCTTTTTAAAGTTTCAAGCAGAACGGGATACGACACAAGCTGGTAAAATGATGGATGCTACTGGCAAGGCACTCTGTTCTTCAGCTAAGCAAAGGTTTGTAATTTTTTGCATCATCGTTAAATATGTATTCAACATGATAGTTTTTTGGTTTTTGGTGTGTTTTTTTTAAAAGATTTTATTTATTTGACAGAGAGAAACATAGCCAGAGAGGGAACACAAGCAGCGGGAGTGAGAGAGGGAGAAGCAGGCTTCCCTTAGAGCAGGAAGCATGATGCGGGGCTTGATCCTGGATCTCCGGGATTATGAACTGAGCTGAAGGCAGCCGCTTAACGACTGAGCCACCCAGGCACCCCAACATGATAGTTTTGACCTATGTTTCTAAATTTGCATATCTATAAAGGTTATTGGTCATTCCAGTAAAGGGTTAAAAGAGATATATTACAGCATATAATTGTTTTGACGCCTCTTATTTGCGTGGAAAAGAATTACTTAAAAATGGACATTTTAGGTTGCTTAATTCCTAGAAATAGGCTTTAAGTCTATATTTAAATTTCTTCTGTGGTTTAATGTAACAGGTACACACATATGAAGATATGTATATTTTAATTATCTTCTTTTTTTAAAGATTTCATTTATTTATTTGACAGAAACACAGCTAGAGAGGGAACACAAGCAGGGGGAGTGAGAGAGGGAGAAGCAGGCTTCCCACTGAGCAGGGAGCCCAATGTAGGACTTGATCCAGGGACTCCAGGATCATGACCTGAACTGAAGGCAGACACTTAGCAACTGAGCCACCCAGGCACCCCTATTTTAATTATTTTCTTTCTTTTTTTGGATACTATACTATGTAGGTATACATTAGAACCTTTCTTCTTTTTAAGCAGAGAGTATTTTTTCTTTTTAAATATTTGACATGTATAAATTTGTAAATTTTTAACATAAAGATTCCTATCTTTACTAAATACACTGAAAATCTTTGCATTTTCAGAAGAAAAAAAAAAAAAACAGGTCTTACCGGACCTGTAATGACAATGTATAACTTAAGTGGCTTTATTCTGAAACACCACATCAGAGCAAAAGCCCATCATTAAGGAAGTAGCAAAGGGACAAGGCCCTTCAGTGCCACTAAGTCAAAAATGCTGACTAGAGGAGCTGGGTTTGATTTGTGTTTCTTCAATTCTTGATTTTTTTGTCCTCATTCTCAGCTGCTAAGAACTCAACACTCATTAGTTCTTCCAGCATTTTATCTGCTTTTCTATACCTGGGTTTTATCTCAATTTGTCACATGAAAGACTTTCTATTTGTGGGATTATGCTTTGTGAATACAGGATCTCTTTTACCCATGGCAGTATTACTTGGCAGGTTATTTATACATGGACTAACATAAAAAATTTGCAAAAATAATATATTACTTAAAATAAGAGAAGGAAAATATAGACACATCATTATTAACAATTCAAAGTTGGCTATATGATCTTTATTTGCTCTCTGAAATTCCTTAGGCATCTAAATAATTTCCTATTTTATACACTCATCCTGACAGCAGATATGTATTATAGTTTTAACCTCTGTTTTTATTTTGTTTGGTTTATGGGATGTACATCCCTCTGGTTTTTATCTCTCTGCCATTAGATTGGCCTTGTATACTCCTCTGTCTCGTCTTAAGCAAGAAGTAGCAACATTCAGTCAAAGGGCGGTATCTGATACCTTGATGACCATCAATCGGATGGAACAGGCGCGCACAGAATACAGAGGAGCCCTGCTGTGGATGAAAGATGTGTCCCAAGAACTGGACCCAGATACCCTAAAACAAATGGAAAAGTTCAGAAAGGTATGAAAATCCCTTTTCTTTCATGTCCTTGATACATAAACCTATTGAACTTACACAGAATGATTTAATCAAACTCATAAAATAGGCTATTTTTTAAACACATTATACTATAAATTCTTGGTTTCTTGAGATATTTGAAGTACAAAAGGTTGTTACACTTTTTTTTACTCTTTGAGTGACATACCCACCCTATCAACCTTTTCTATTAATTTTTTTAATCCCTCTCACAGTAGATGTCTCAACCCTTTAAATGTTGCTTCCCTGGACTTTTGGGATTTGTTTGCAGGAGAGAAATAGTTTATTAGTGAGGAAAAATTAATAATTTAAGTAAAAATTCAGGTAACTTGATTATAACAGAAAGTGAAGATTATCAGATTCTTCTTCAGCTACAATACATAGTTTGACCACAGACTTTATGTATGGACTTACTTTTTTGCTAAATAAACTATTTATGAATTGTAACCTCTGAATTTACCATATATGAATAATAAAATTCATTCACTCCTTCATTTCATAAATAGAGGACATATACTACAATTCATATTTAATGTTGATGGAGCCTTTACTTTATACCAGCTGTATAGGCCAAGCAACCTGTTATTCTTTCCCCTTTATAATCCTTGACAATTAGAATACAATCCAAGGGAGTTGTTAGACAACATTAAGAATACACTAATGTCATTGAGCTGTATATTTTTTAAATGGTTAAGTTTATGTTGTCTGAATTTCACCTAAATTTTAATTAAAAAAATGAATGCATACTAAACTTATCTGGACCCAGATAGCCCTGCACAACCTGTTTCCTGGTCCCTTTGCAGCCACATATTACACGTTCTATACTCTAGCCATTCTCATACCCCAGGAAGGAATATATTGTAGCCTATTTCATATTGTTCTGCAAATATATTAAGCTCTTCATTGACCTCCCATACCCAGAACTTTTGTCCTTGCTTTTCCCTGAGCCTAGAATGCTCTTCTCAGAATCTTGGTATGGCTCACTTATCATCTTTCTGTCCCAGTTCAAGCATCTTGCATGAGCTCACCAAAGGCTTGCCTCATTATCTTACTAAAAGTAGTTATTTCTTTTCATGTATGCATTATCTTTGCAACTTGAGATGATCTTATGTATTTATTTACTACTGTTTTTTCTTGTGTCTCCCCACTCAGGCATGGTGGAAAGAAACATTATTTTGTTCACCACAATATCCCAGTGCCTGGCACATAATAGATGCCTTACTTGTTGAGTGAATAAATAAGTATATTTAAAGTTGAATATTCATGCCATTTGGTGACATATGGCTTACCTTATGTATAAGAAATATGAGGGGCGCCTGGGTGGCTCAGTGGCTTAAGCCTCTGCCTTCGGCCCAGGTCATGATCTCAGGGTCCTGGGATCAAGTCCCACATGGAGCTCTCTGCTCAGCAGGGAGCCTGCTTCCCCCTCTTTTTCTGCCTGCCTCTCTGCCTACTTGTGATCTCTTTGTCAAATACATAAATAAAATCTTTAAAAAAAAAGAAATATGATAGGTCTATATTTTTTAAACATTTTTTTAAAGATTTTATTTATTTGACAGAAACCAGCTAGAGAGGGAACACAAGCAGGGGTAGTGAGAGAGGGAGAAGCAGGCTTCCCGCTGAGCAGGCTTGATCCTGGGACTCTGGGATTGTGACCTGAGCTGAAGGCAGATGCTTAATGACTGAGGCACCCAGGCGCCCAGATAGGCCTATATTTAAATTTATAAATGTATCTCCATGATTCAGAACTGTTATTAATGCTTCTCAACACGTAAACTATGTCCCTTTTCCATTCATCCTTTTATTAGCTAGATATTATCCATCAGTAGTTTTGGGTGTTTCTTTTTATTTGGAATCTGTTGGGTTTTTTCTTTCCATTTATCACTGTATACTTTCTCAGCATAAAGATATCCATTGGAAAGAATCTGCTACAATTACTAAAAATAGCCAAAATATTTACCATTAATCATGAAATAATACAAGAAAAAGCAAATTAGTCATCTTTATTATAATTTTATGCATCTGAAAATATGTGTCATGAGCCTGTATGGTATATTTATGGCTATATTATCAGTAATAATAATAAATATTATTGTGGTTGCAGGTACAGATCCAAGTGAGAAATAGCAAAGCTTCTTTTGACAAGTTAAAGATGGATGTTTGTCAGAAAGTGGATTTACTTGGAGCTAGTCGCTGCAATATGTTATCTCACTCACTCACTACCTACCAGGTACCCACCTCCATGGTCAGCATGTCCTTGCAGTAAAGATGAGTGGTGAGATTCCTTTTTAAAAGTCTAAAGGGTATAAAAAATTGCATAGTCAGATTCCTTTGACTTTGAAAATTGACTTATTGAGGTTATGACAGAGAATCATAGAATTCTTGACTGAAAAAGACATTCGGGATAGCCTACTCCTGCATCTTCATGTTATTTTCCTTGGTGTCCTAGGAGAGGGAGACTTAGGGGCTGTCTAGGTTTGAGTGGGGAGTGTTGAGTCAGGATTCACATCTCATCACATCTCAGTTCTAGTTCACTTAGAACTATTCCATTTTGAACTTCTACACACAGTTTCAGTTGAAGCAAAGATGCTGTGGCTTCTTAGTTTAAAACTTTCCTTTCGTTTTACAACAAAGGAAAGTGAAACGTAGGAGAATTAAAGTAAATGGCAATGTTGGCTAAAAACCTAAGTTTTTCTTCTGCTGGGTCCTGTGTTTTTTTCATTCAACCAAGTTGCCATCTCCCTCAGCAGTCTCACCTGTGCTTTTAGTAGCCCAAATCACACATCAGTATCATGCAATGAATAAATCAGATATTAATTATTAGCAATGACTAATTTTAACATGTATTTGTGAATGGCAAAATAGAATAAACTATTTACATAAGATAAGAATAATAAACTAAAGGGAGTGGACATTGACTGGGCTTTGTAGGAAATCTGCCTCCTCCAGTTCAGTACTGTGAAATTCAGGAATCAAGAAAGGACATACTTAAAAGTATCTGGCAGTCCATGTAGCACACATCCGAAACACAATAGCTATTAGTTCAGTTCTTCTTTATTCTCTCCACTCAACCCCCTTACTTTGAATAGGGACTTTGAAACACCAAGGAAAATGTCCAATTACTTACTTTGACTTGAGAACACTTTTTTTTTTTCCTGGTCTTTCTTATGTCCTGAATGAAAGACTAAATTTAGTGGTACATACTATTTTTTCTCCAATTAATAAAGGTTTATATATGCTTACCAACAGAAAGATTTACACATATACCCCTAATATAAATATGGTATTTTTGTGCTTTTGGACATTTGTCTTTTGGACTCTTCAGAAGGTGAAGTAATCTACTAGCTGACTCCAGTGTACATTCCACTGCTGTGTACAGATAGGCACATATATATGCCAAGACAGATGTCGGTTCTTAGGCAGAATTACTATTTATGATGCTGTGTGGTTCCCCAAACCCGGAAATTGATCTTACTTCCTACTGCTTATTATCCAGCAACCATTCATCTACTTACACTAGTGAGGAAAAATAGCAGTGAAGAAAAATCTTAACTGTAGTGACTACCTTTCTTTTTCTGCAGAGGACACTGCTTGGATTCTGGGAGAAAACAGCTCAATTGATGTCCCAGATCCATGGGGCCTGTACTGGCTTCCATCCATATGATTTTGTAGCTCTCAAGGTACATTACTTTCCATGTTCTTTTGTTAGATATATTATACTTCATTTGGATCACACTGTAACTGTTTTGTGCTAAGCCTAACTTTGAATTTACAAAACATGGGAAAACATTTTTCTACACTCCTTCAGCCAGTTGTTTTTCTGTACTTCCCTGATTCCAAGTGCTACCAGCAACACTAAACAAATACATGAGAATACTGCTGGGGGGCTCAAGATATTGGGTAGGGCTTCGGGGTGGGGGGGAGTCAAAGAGCAAGCAAGAGAAAAGAAAATTAAAATGCAAACAAAATAAAAAGTTATCGATAAGAAAAACTTCAGAGGAACAAGCAATGGAAAATGGTCATTGGTTTTCAAAAACAACCAGAGTACCTACGTGACAATTTTAAAAATTAGAGAGAAATTTCCTTGCTTTACATTTATACTCATGTTGTAGATGTGATTCATGATGCAAAAATTATGGGTGATTACAGCTGAAGATACTACTGTCTTGTATTAGATCAGCTCTTTCTGCAGTGCCTACATAGTAAAAGGTACTTTCAGGTTTTTAACATTTGTATATCTTCCTGTCAGCCTTCTTTGCATATGGCTTATCTAGCAGAGTCACACCCTGGTAATCATTTCTTTAATTCGGGGTAGGCTAGGTTTCAGTGCTTTGAACTTATCATTCTGCCTTGTTTTATTTTATTTTATTTTATTTTTTAAAGATTTTATTTATTTGACAGAGAAACACAGCTAGAGAGGGAACACAAGCAGTGGGAGTGAGAGAGGGAGAAGCAGGCTTCCTGCCGAGCAGGGGAGCCCGATGTGGGACTCGATCCCTGGTCTCCGGGATCATGACCTGAGCCGAAGGCAGTCGCTTAACCAACTGAAGCCACCCAGGCGCCCTCTGCCTTGTTTTAAATAGAGCTTGAAAATGTTTTTGTTGAGATTGCCCAGGCTAGATGTGGTATCTGTGATAGATTCATATCTTGTACCTGTATTGGACTTTTAAGTCATATATCTGACATAGCATTTTCCAGTCTAATTGATACCCTTGTTTTTTGTTGTGTGTGCTTTGTTTGTTTATTTTTTCTATATTAATGTTTCACTGGATAGCATACTGTGTTTTTAGGCAAATTTTATATCTAATTTCTGTTCCCATGAAGTTGAAAATGTTCAGCCATATTTAGAGCATTACAGTCAAAGTCAGAAACACTGTGTAGGTCTTCTTTGGCGTATAACAGACTTGTAAACCCTGTGGCTAGCCCATGTCACAGGCTATATGTTTGCCATAGGCAGCCAGGATAAACCGGGACATAGGGCTTAGTTCAGTTTACATCAGCATACATTTTCCATCTCTCTAACTCTTCACTCTGCTTCAGAATTATCCCCATTTTATGTTGTTCTTTAGATTTTTTTATTCTCATTTTGTTTGCACAAAGAGAGAAACAGATTCCATCTCCTTAACACTGAATTTCTTATCCTTAGCAACTACAAGACACTCCAAGCAAGCTTACTGAAGATCACAAAGAACAAATAGAAAACAATTCTCTCACTGAAAACCTCAATAAGTAAGCAGGCAGACGTATGGTGTTATGGATACTGATACATGATATATGATACATTTTGAAACTGTGGCTACTGATCCATGATATATGTGGAGTTGTTTCTTTTCTGACTTATTGAATATTTGTTTCTATATCATTTTTCCAATTAATATCTTTAAGGGATTTTTTTTTTTAAGTGAGTTCTGTGCCCAACATAGGGCTTAAACTCACGACCTGGAAATTAAGAATCAGGTGCTCTACTCATTGAGCCAGCCAGATGCCCCATTTTTTGATATTAAACATTTGTTTTGTTGGTATTAAACATTTGTTTTGAAGCCTTATTTTTCCCCAAATTTTAAACATGGTAGGCAAAGTTGATGATAAGAGTACAGAACAGATTGGGGTAATAACTCCAAATTCTATAGTTTGGGAGACTGAGCTTTGTATTAAGAGCCTCTACCTAGTGAATCCCAGAAGGGCCAGCTTGCAAAAGAAAGGGACAGGTACCAGCAGCCATGAAAGAGAAACTGTGGAAAATCTGTCTCTAGAGCAACACAAATGGGACTGGGGCTGGTTACCTGAAAATGGGCGTTCTTGCCATGCACATCCTTTACGTTGCCTGTTTCCCTTTTTATTGTACCTTTGTTTTCCTTTCAGAGCTGTCACTTCTCATTTTAACTAGCTTGCCCTGAGAGTAATAACAAGCCCAGAAATAAGACCCAGACTGTAACAAACCATATACTGCTGAATGAAAGGTGAACCAGGATATCAGCAGGTCCCTCTTTTCTGTGTGGGGAAATCCAAACAAATATTATGGCTAACTTGAATATATAAATAATTTAGGAGGTAGATTAATCAAATGTATAGTTATAAATGAAATTTATGTATTAACATTTAAAATCCCATGTTACATGAAATGTATTCACTTAGTAAATTTTTCCATTATCACATTTCATGAAAGTTTTATTCAAAATCCTTTCATGTATCTTCAGCATTATGAGAACTACCTTTTGAGTTAAGAGTCCAAAGCATTTTATTTTTTCTTCTATCTAAGTTGTTTAAAAACCTAAATATATATACTGCTACTGGAACTTTCATTCCACGTCATTAGTATCTATTTTCTCTGTAGGTTTATTTTTGTGTTTTTTGCAAATAAATACTGTGTAGGTTTCCCTTACTATCTGAAAGTGGAGTGTTCCAATGAAACATTTCATAAGCCAGTACAGTGTAAGGCAAAGAAGCAATTACCATTAATTTTTGTGGAAAATTTTTTCAGTATTCCTGGACCCAAAAAATAACCTTTCTCAGGCTTTTCTGACACCCTAGCACACATCTTGCTGACGTATGCACAAAATAAGTGGAGATAAACACAGATGTGCACAGACACCGCTCAGAGCTCTAGGGACTTAATGCTGAGATATGGTGAGTGTAGTTCACAGGGAAGGAGCTTGGTGAGGCTGCTGACGCTACTCAGGGTACACACTGCCTCTAAAAGGGCTTCTTGCAAAACAAACAACACTGTTTTTTGCTTTTTGCCTTTTTTGTAAAAGTAAAAATCCTCTTTGGACATCTTTCAGTGAGCAAAGATGGGTACTAATGTAGGTCTTCTGTAGAAGCGTAATGCAAACTTTTGAAAAGCGGGGGATTCCTGTATTGCTTTTTGTGTATCTTTAAAGATTTATTAAAAACAGCCTCATACTAGAATTATGAGGTTAAACTCCAGGAATAATACCTAAGTCTATGTTCAATTTCCTTTTCTAATTTTTTATTGCAGATGGATGATATAAATATCCAAAATTAGTATTGACTGATAATATTTTAGGCAAATGTATATTCTTTTGCAAACATCACTTTGTTGTTCAAAATAGAATACTCTTTTTTCTGCAGTTCTTCATTCTCTCTTTTGAGATCCCAAGTATTCTCGAGCAAATGCTTCAGTGCTTGAAAACTAAACCTCATACTCTGAGACTTTGGTGACAGATGTTCATTATGATGTGGTACTTAACACAGTGCCTATGATACTGAACACAGTGCCTGCTCCTTCATCAGTGCTCAGTAACTGTTGTTGAAAGAATAAGGGATGAAGGACTATTTTCAATAGTCTATGTAGATCTATAGAAAAAGTGACATTTATCTCAGATTTTAGATCTATCTACAACTACTTTATATGTCATCTCAGTTTAAACATTTTTTTGACCATATGCAACTATAGAATATGAGTCCCAAGTATATTTTAACCAAAATCTTTGCATTTTTTGGTTTTTACTTTAGGTTAGTTTTGTCAGATGAGGAAGTGAGCTTGGGAAATGAACCAGGTAAGATGGTAAATCCATTAAAATGTGAAATGATCACATTTGAAATGTCAAAACAGTTTGTCACAACCTTTTAAAACAGATTGTATTAATATCCATTCATTTAAAAATTAAGTAAGTCAATTTATAAATCTCTTCTATATAAAAACTTTTGAGTTAGCTGTCTTTTTTCCCCAGCTTTATTGAGTTATAATTGACATCTAACACTGTGTAAGTTTAAGATGTACAGTGTGATGATTTGATATACGTACATGTTGCTAAACGATTATCACTATAAACCTAGCTAACACATCCATCCCCTCACATAGTTACTATATATCTTTTGGTGGCAGAAATATTTAAAATTTATTCTCTTAGCAACTGCCAAGTATATAATACAATATTATTAACTATAGTCACCATGTACATTAGACCCCCAGAACTTAGTCATCTTTAGCTGGAAGTTTCACTGTTTTCTTACTCCAAGGCCCTAGTAGCCACCAGTCTACTCTCTGTTTCTGAGTTTGGCTTTTTAAGATCTAACATTTAAGTGAGATCATACAGTATTTATCTCTCTTTAACTTATTTTACTTAGCATAATGCCCTCCATATTATTGCAAGATTTCCTTCTTCTTTATGAGTAAATAACATTCAAATTGATTCTATTATATATATGTATATATATAACATTTTATTTATCCATTTATCTGTGATGGACACTCCAGCTATTTCTATGTCTTGGCTATTGTAAATAAGTGAACATGGGGATGCAGATACCTCTTAAAGATAATAATTCTATTTCCTTTGGATATATACCCAGAAGTGGAAGTGCTGAAACATATGGTAATTCTGTTTTTAATTTTTTGAGGAACCTCCAAACTACTTTCCATACCCCAATTAACATTCCCACCAACAGTGCACAAGAGTTCCCTTTTCTACACATCCTATGCCACAGTTGCTGTCTCTTGTCTTTTGGATACTAGTGTGAGGTGATAGCTCACTGTGGTTTTGATTTCTATTTCCCTGATGAATTGTGTTTTGCTGAGAACATTTTCATGTATGTGTTGGCTGTGTGTATGTCTTCTTTGATTGGAAAAATGAGTATTTAGGTTCTTTGCCCATTTTTTAAAAAGATTTTATTTATTTGACAGAGAGGAACACAGCTAGAGAGGAAACACAAGCAGGGGGAGTGAGAGAGGGAGAAGCAGGCTTCCTGCAGAGGAGGGAGCCCAATGCGGGGCTCAAACTTGGGACTCTGGGATCATGATCTGAGCCAAAGGCAGTTGCTTAATTACTGAGCCAGGCAAGTGCCCCCTTTGCCCATTTTTAAATCAGGTTATTTTATTTGTTTTTGCTATTAAGTTATGAGTTCCTTACATATTTTGGATAGGAACTCCTTATCATACAGATGGTTTGCAAATATTTTACTCATCCTGTAAGCAAATATGATTGGGCTTTTTGATTGTTGATTGTTTTGTTGTTATTTTTTGCTATGCCAAGGATTTTTAGTTTGATGTAATCTTCTTTATTTTTGCTTTTTTTTCTTGTGCTTTTGGTGTCCAATGCAAAAAAAATCATTGCCAACACCAACGTCAGTGAGTCTTTTCCCTAGTTTTGTTTTGTTTTGTTTTGTTTTTTAATTGAAGTATAGTTGACATATATTAGTTTCAGGTATTGGGGACACCTGGGTGACTCAGTCAGTTAAGCATCTGCCTTCAGCTCAGGTCATGATCTCAGGGTCTTGGGAGCGAGCCCCATGTCAGACTCCCTGCTCAGTGGGGTTCCTGCTTCTCCTGCTCTCTCTCCCTGCCACCTCCTCACCCCGCTTGTTCTCTCTCTCTCTGTCAAATAAGTAAATAAAAGTCTATATTAGTTTCAGGTACACAGCACAGAGATTTGACAATTATGGACATTAGGAAATGTTCACCAAGATAAATGTAGTCACCATCTGTAATCATGCAGAGTTATTACAATATTATCATTTGTATTCCCTGTACTGTACTTTCCATTCTTGTGATTTATCTGTTTTATGACTGGAAGTTTGTACCTCATAATCCCCATTACGAATGTTGCCTATGCCTCCAACCCACTCTGCTCTGGCAACCACTAGTTCTCTATATTTATGTGTGTTTCTTTTTGTTTTTGTTTGTTTTCCTTTGTTTTAGCTTTTCTTTTTTTTCTTTTCTTTTTTCTTTTTCTTAGAGTCCAGATATAAGAGGAATCATGGTATTTGTCCTTCTCTGTCTGACTTGTTTCACTTAGCATAATATCTTCTAGGTTCATCATGTTGTCAGAAATGACAAATTTCATTCTTTTTAATGGTTGAATAATTCCATTCTGTATGCATTCATGAACTATATTTATAATATCCTATTTTAAACTGATAAGAACTTCAATAGCATATAGAAACTCTACAGTTTTCTCCCCCTCACATTTTCGGTTATTAATATTATAATTTACACTTATTTTATTGTATATCCAATAAAAATTATTATAGTTATAGTTATTTTTAATGTTTTTTTAAAGTTTTAAACTGGAGTTGAAAGTGATTTATACACAGCTCTTCCAATATTATAGAATGTGACCTTGACTATATATTTACTTTTACTGATGAGTTGTACATATTCATGCAGTTTTACAAGGTTATTTAACATCCTTTCATTTCAGCTTGTAGAATATAAGGGAGGTCTCGTGCTGATGAACTTTCCCAACTTTAATTTGTTTGGGAAGGGCTTTATCTCTCTTTCATTTTTGAAGGATAGCTTTGCCTAGTATAGTATTCTTCATTGATTTTTTTTCAGTATTTTGAATATATCATACTGCTGTCTACTGGCCTGCAGTTTCTCCTGAGAAATCTGTTTATAGTCTTATAGTGGCGCCCTCATTTGTGAGAAGTCCCTTTTCTCTTGCTGCTTTAAAATTCTGTCTTTGGCTTTTGACAATATGATTACAGTGTGTTGTATCTGACTGAACAAACCTGCTGCTCATGCTCTGAGGTTGGAGGAGTCCCATTGGCTGATTTTGTGTTTAAGTGGTACTGTTGGCTGGGGTCCCTGGTAAAGGACTGTGCTCTGAGGTCAGGCAGGGTTCACTAAATGGGCTTCACAGTCATCTCTGATCAAAGGCTGCCACTGCTAAGCCCCTTTTTTCAGGCAGGGTCACAGGCAGGGCTTCATGGTCTGATCTGGCCTCAGCCTGTATTTTGCAGTTAGCAGGACTGCAGAGGCTGGGTTCTACATCAGGTAAGGTGCTGGCTGTGCTCTGCTGTGGGCAAGGTGGCCTCCCATAATTCCTAGTTGAATGGGCCTCATGCTTTACTGCATCATTGGGCAGGGCTTGAGGCTGTGTTTTACAACAAAGTGGAATCACTGACTGGGCTCCCTGCTCACGTGAGACTGCAAGCTGTGCTCAGCAACTGAGCACGGCCATCCCTGTGGCTTCAGTGCCAGGTAGGGCTATAGACTAGAGTTTGCTGCTAGGCAGCACCATAAGCTGGGCTGTGGACTGTGATGCTCCTCTGTTGGGTCGCTGTTAGAGCTTCCTGGTGAGCTAGGCAGGAGGTTAGGCTTCATACTTGCTTGGGGCTGCTGACTTGTTTCTCTTTCTGGGTGGGTGGTAGGATATGCTCTATAAATTCCCAGGGTCTCAGCCCAGGCTTCCTGGTCAGGTGGGACTGGAGGCTATACTCAGCAATGAGTTATGTTTCTAGCAGTACCTAATTAAAAGGTCTACTTATTTTCCTTAAGGAATTTTGATTTTCTCTAAGATAAGGGCTCTTAATGCAGACATTTATTTCAGAGGGTGGTATGATTAAGTTTCAAGCTTTTCCTCACACTTCAATACATGTTCTTATTTTTTTTTATAAACACATACTATGTTACAATCACTATATATTCAATCAATGCAACTTTGGAGCCAGAAAAATCAGGGTTTGAATGCTCGCTTTTAAAAATTTAAAAAAAAAAAATTTCTATCTCTCTCATTTTTCTCATCTGAAATATGAGTCATACGCTCCTACCTTACAGAGATAGTAAGACTAGAGATATTTATAAACTACATAGCACATGATAGGTGTACAGTTAACGGAAGAGGCATTTTTAAGTGTACACATCAATACAGATCATATTGATAAACCATTAATAATCATGGACTTGTATATCTAACACAGCTTCAAATATTTGTTCAAAAGGTTAGCTTCTTACGCACATATAATCCTGTACCCAGGTAGAGAGCATTTTTTTAAAAGGCCCAGATGAAATATAATGGACATTTCTATAGTTTTACCATTCATTTGTAACATTATTCAGTCTTTAAAAGCTGCTGTATCAGTAATTATGTCTACTTTTTTTAAAAAGAGTTTATTTATTTTAGAGTGAGAAAATGAGCACAAGTGGGAGGAGGGGCAGAAGGAGGGGTAGAGGGGGAGGGAATCCAAGGGGACTCCTTGCTGAGCTTGGAGCCTAATGCAGAGCTCAGTCTCACAACCCTGAGATCATGACCTGAGTCAAAATCAAGAGTCAGATGCTCAACTGACTGAGTCATCCGGGTGCCCCATTATGTTTGCTTTCTTATTTCAGATGTTTATTTGTTCCTTCTTTCTTTTTTCTTAATTAATCTTGTTAAGGGTTTATTTATTCTTTCAACAAATCAACTTTTGGTTTTCTTAAAACTGTCTATTGAATCTTTGTTTCTGTCTCATTAATTTTAGTTCTTATCTTCATTATTTTCTTTCTCTATTATTTTTGTTTTTTAAGGCTAAAGTTTCCCTTTTTCTGTATCCCATAATTTTTTTAAAAAGCTTTATTGAGGGGCGCCTGGGTGGCTCAGTTGGTTAAGCGACTGCCTTCGGCTCAGGTCATGATCCCGGAGACCCGGGATCGAGTCCCACATCGGGCTCCCTGCTCGGCGGGAAGCCTGCTTCTCCCTCTCTCATTCCCCCTGCTTGTGTTCCCTCTCTGGCTGTGTTTCTCTCTGTCAAATAAATAAAATATTAAAAAAAAAAAAAAAGCTTTATTGAGGTATATTTTATCATAAAACTCATTTGATTGTATAAGCCAGTAATTTTTAGTTACTATAGAGGGTTGCAACCATCTCTATAAGTCAGATTTAGAACATTTTTATCCCTTCAGTAATAAGATCCTTCACACTCATTTGCTGTAATCCCCATTTTCATTTCTAGTCCTTTTCAAGGACATTTCATATATGCAATATATGGTCTTTTTGTATCTGACTTTTTTCACTTTAAATAACACTTTTGAGCTTCATCCATGACACAACTTGTGTTGGTACTTCCTTATTATTGCTTAACCCATTGTTATGGATGTCCCTAAACTTTGGTATATAGTATTTTCATTATAATCTGCTTTATATTGTTTTAAACTTTTCATTGTCTCTTCTGTCATCTGTGGCCATGAGTGATTTTATTTTTTTTTAATTTTTCTTATTTTTTTAAGATTTTATTTATTTATTTGACAGAGAGAAACACAGTAAGAGAGGGAACACAAGCAGGGGGAGTGAGAGAGGGAGAAGCAGGCTTCCCGCCAAGCAGGGAGCCCAATGTGGGGCTCGATCCTGGAGACCCAGGATCATGACCTGAGCCGAAGGCTTAACCAACTGAGCCACCCAGGCGCCCCGGCCATGAGTAATTTTAAATTGTGTTTCTAAAACTGCCAAATTAAGGAGACACTGAAATTAATCTTTTTGTCATTGATTTTTTAGTGTAATTTCATCATGGTCAGAGAATGTATCCTTGTCATACTGATTCTTTGAATGATTGGGACATTGTCTATGGACTAAGAAGTGGACAACTTTTCTAACTATTCCATGTGCTTGATGTGTTCTCTAACTGTTGAATGCAGGAGCCTGCATATCTATTACATCAAGTTCATTATTTGTACTGCTTTAAATCTTTTATATCTTTACTAACTTTTAATTTACTTGATGCATCAATAATTGAGAAATGTGTTTTGAAATCTCTGATATGAAGTGGATTTTCCTTCTTCCTGCAGTTTTTCACTTTATATACTTTGAGGATTTTGGAGTGACAGTTGCATAAAAGTTTAAAATCTTTTCTTAAAGATTTTATTTATTATATTCATTTATTTTTTTAAAGATTTTTTTTAATTTGAGGGAGCAAGCAAGTGAGCAAAGGAGCAAGAGAGCACAAGGAGGGGGAGCAGCAGAGGGAGAATGAGAAGACCTCCTGCTGAGCAGGGAGCCCAATGTGGGGCTCAATCCCAGGACTCTTAGATCATGACCTGAGCAGAAGGCAGTCACCTAACCAGCTGAGCCACCCAGGAGACCCTTATTTATTGGAGAGAGAGAGAGAGTGAGTACAAGTCAGGGTAGGGGTAGAGGGAGAGAATCTCAAGCGGACTCCATGCTGAGCACAGAGCCTAACCCTGGGATTGTGACTTGAGCTGAAACCAAGAGTTGGACACTCAACTGACTGAGCCACCCAGGTGCCCCAGTTTAGAATTCTTATATCTGCTTAGCAAATTAATCTGTAATTTAATGTAATGACCCCTCTGTCTCTAATACTACTTCTTGTCTTATAGTTTCATCTGTATGGCATTAGCTTAGTTTAAGTAGTTTTATTTTTGTTAGTATTTGCTTTGTATACCCTTTTCTGCACTTTTACTTTCAACTTTCCCATGTTTTTATATCTTCGGTTATGTCTTTTGTAAATAAAATTAAGCTGGATTTTTTTAAAAGGCCCCATATGTCAGTTTGTCATTCTTTTATTTGATTAATTTAGTCTGTTTACATTTATTGTCATGATTTATATTTGGACTTGTACTCTCTGTTTTCCCTTTGTTTTGTTCTTCCACCCCATTCTTTTGTCCCCTGTTTTGCCTTACTTTGGATTGATTAAGGTTTTTTCATTTGTTTTTAAAGATTTCTTAGTTCTTTCTTTTTCCCATGTACTCATTTGGAAGTTACACATTTTATTTGTTTTTGGTGGTTTCCCTTGAATTTTATCATGCATACTTTAACCAGCTGAGCCACCCTGGTGCCCATATCATGCATACTTGATATAAAGTTGAGGTTTATGAATAGCTCAGTATTCCCAAAATGTTAACAAAGATCTTAAACTAAACCCAGTCACTCCCATCTCACTTCACCAACTATTATTTCTCTTTTTGTGAAGTCACACAAGTCAATAAAAAATATATTTTTTAAAGATTTGATTTATTTATTTGACAGAGAGAAACACAGCTAGAGAGGGAACACAAGCAGGGGGAGTGAGAGAGGGAGAAGCAGGCTTCCCGCCAAGCAGGGAGCCTGATGCGGGGCTCGATCTCGGGACTCCAGCTGGGATTGTGACCTGAGCTGAAGGCAGACAGACTGAGCCACCCAGGCCCCCCCCTTTATAAATATATTTGTATCCTGGGACTCCAGCATCATGATCTGAGCTGAAGGCAGATGCTTAAGGACTGAGCCACTCAGGCACCCCTCCACCATTATCTTTTAAAATATTGCTTCTCCTCCATTTTCTCTATTTTCTCCTGTGGAACCTCAGTAAGATGACTTTTTCATTCATCTTTCATATCTTTTGTCTTCTCTTTCATATTTTCCATCTCCTTTCCTTCTGTTCTTCAGATCTAGGTTAAGTTCTTCAGGTCTGTTTTTCACTAATTTTCCATTCCCCAACCTGTATTTCTGTAGCTTACCAAAATTTCCATGGTGTATGACTGTGTGTCACCCATTCCTTCCCTGCCCTCAAACTCTTATTCTCTTTTTCACTTCCTTCTCTAACCACCTCCAGAATCTCTTTCCCATTCCCAGATTTTTCCAGAGCTCAACTGAAATCTTTACTGATGGTCTATTTTTTTTTATCTTTCTGTAGTTTTAAACCATCTTTATACTATTTGAACTTAGAACCTAATTTATCCTTTGCTTCCTTATCTTAAAGCTAAATAACACTGAATTCCTTATACCTTTCTTTTGATTTTGTTTTTCTTTTGATTACTTCAGTTGATTTAACTTTTTTCCATTTTCTTTTGTAGTATCCCAAATTGAGCATCAAATTTTAAGAATAGTGTAGTAGAGATATTACTACCTTGCTCTTAACATATTAACCCTCTAAGCTCATTGTATAGCAACACTATTCATGTTTTATGTAGGAGACATTTATGTTTCGTTATCTTTTTTAAAAGTGTCCTTGATAATAGTTGAAGATGTCTAAATCTTGGGCTTTTTGTTTTTATTTTTCTTTGCTTATTATTTTTTCCCCTGGTCTGTGTGTTTATACTGGGTTGCAAATGAGGTATAGATGAGTTATGTGGGAAACTGGATCCCAAATTAATGATAGGGCATAATTTGTCTCAGTATACACCCCAAACTTGGAGATAGGTTTTTTTTTGAACAACATTTTGCCTGGGAGCTTTGGGAGTATTCTTTCTTTTAGCACATATATTTGCCTTTGTCTTCATATGAAATTACTACTATTCTCCCTTTGGTGGAGGTGAGGAATGTGGAGAAGCTGCTTACAACTGTGCATGTAAAATAAATATCTGTTGTCCAGATATATGGAGATCAGGCAGAACAAAATATAAAATGAACTTTCAGAGAATACAGAGTTAGACACAAGTCCACCAGGGAAGGGATAGGCTTCTGAATGTGAAAACTTTTCTTTAATTGAGGTATAAATGACATACTAGTTTCAGATTTACAACATAATGATTTGATATTTGTATACAGGGTGAAAGAATCACCACAATAAGTCTAGTTAACACCCATCACCTTACACAGTAAGAAAATTTTTTTCTTGTGATGAGAACTTTTAAAACTAACTCATTCAGCAACTTTCAAGTATGCAATACAGTATTACTAACTAGTCACCATGCTATATTACATACTTATTATTTATTTTATAACCAAAAGTTTATACCTTTTGACCCCTTTTACCTATTCTGCTCCCCCATCCCCTGCCTCTGGCAACCACCAAATCTGGTCTGTTTGTGAGCTTGGTTTTTGTTTGTCTTTTTGTTTCTTAAATTCTACATATAAGCAAGATGAACAGTATTTGTCTTTTTCTGTCTTACTTCACATGGTATAACGTCTGTAAGGTCCACTCATGTTGAAAAGAGCAAGATTTTATTTCTTTAATGACTGATTAATATTACACACACACACACCCACACACACCACATTTTCTTTACCCATTTATCCATTGATGGACACTTAGGTTGTTTCCATGTCTTGGTTATTGTAAATAATACCACCGGTGAACATGGGGGGTGCATATATCATTTTGAGGTAGTGGGTTATTTTTTAGGGGGTTCTTTTGTTTCAGATAAAACACCCAGAAATGGCATTGCTGGATCATTTGGTAGTTTTGTTTAATTTTGGGGGGAACCTCCATACTGTTTTCCATAGCAGCTGTACCAATTTACATGGAATGTGGAAGCTTTTAAATTTTAATAGATGTAACAAAGGACCTGAATACCTATGGGTACACACACACACACAGATAGAAATTACATACATTATATTACAGATCTTTCTCAACTTTAGATGGAGTTATGTCCTGATAAACCTATATAGTAAGTTGAAAATATAAGTTGAGCACCTGAAATTAATATAATGTATATTAACTATACTGGAATTAAAATAAAAAATTTAAAAAAATTTTAAAAAGTATTTACTTTCTATACCAAAAAAAGAGCAAATATCATAAGTCAAGATGCATTTAATGCATTTAATATATCTAACATAAGAACATCATAGCTTATCCTGGCCTATCTTAAACATGCTCAGAATACTTACATTAGCCTGCAGGTAGGCAAAATGATCTACCACAAAACCTATTTTATAATTAAGTATTGAGTATCTCATGTAATTTATTGAACACTGAAACTGAAAACAGGATGGTTTTATGGATGCAGAAGGTTACAAGTGTATCAGTTTTTTAAGCCATGATCCCATAGCTGACTGGGAGCTGTGGCTTATTGCTGCTGCCCAGCATCACAAGAGAATATTGTATTACGTCTCACTAGCCTGGGAAAATATCAAATTAAAAATTCGAAGTACAGTTTCTACTAATATGTATCTCTTTTGCATCATTATGAAGTCAAAAAAATTGTAAGTCAAACCAGTGTAAATTGGGGACCATTTGTGTAATTCGGGACCACCTATGCCCACAAATAGACATGTATACACACATATATACACACACATATACATGAATGTTATTATTATATGTCGTTCTTTAAATTTTTACATCTTCATTTTATATGTATTATAAACTGGTGTGGTCAATTACACACTTAGGCCAGATTGTTATAAGCATGCTAAATTTCTCTTTATTCAGCTTATCTTTTATGTGATTTTGTTTCAGTAGCTGAGGATTGCAAGGAAAAGCATTTTCAAATAAGAGAGTTGGGAACACCTCAGTTTTCTAATTCTGAAAATGGTAAGAAATGATAATTTCATTATATATATGGATAATTTGTTATTTGAAATTATTTAGTTTTAATTTAATAATTATTTCCTTAACATTAAAACCTGTATAGGTCTCTACACAGGGATGCAACACTTTACTTCTGTTTTGTAGCACATCACAATGGAAATGAAGTAATTATTTGTTTTATATGTTTGGGCCCTTGTCCAGATGTATCTGTGTAACTGTGAGGACAGGTAGGATGGTGTTTGTCTTCCTGTCTGGTGTAGGTACCTCTACCATCCAGCAGTTAAACACACTCAGTAAATACTACTTTGAATATCTTTCCCAACCACTTGTGTTACAAATATTTTCTTCCATTATGTCACTCGTTTTTTGACATTTCATGTAGTTATTTCATGCCATGGAAATTTAAAAAATAATTTTGTGTAGTCATATTTATTAATCTTTTCTTTTATTGGATCTTTATTTTTGTCATATGCAAAACCGAAGTTAGAAGAGTTCATTTATGCTGTCTTCTAGTATTTGTATATTTTTACTTTTTGCATTTATATCTCCAATTCACTTGGAGTTTTTTTTAGCCATATGGTACTAGCAGTGGCTTAAATGTTATTGTTTTGCAAGTGGCTATCCTTTTATTATCATTTTAAAAAATATTTTATTTATTTACTTGAAAGAGAGAGAGTGAGAGAGAGCATTAGAGGGGAGAAGTTCAGAGGGGGAAGCAGACTCCACGCAGAGCTGGGAGCCCCATACGGGACTCAATCCTGGGACTCCAGAATCATGACCTGAGCTGAAGGCAGTGGCTTAACCAACTAAGCCACCCAGGCGCCCCTGTTATCTTTTTTTTTTTAAACACTGTCTTTGCCATAGGAATTTGAGATAACTTCCAATCATATACTAGATCTCTAGATGTGCTTGGGTCTGTTTCTGGACTTTCTTATATTTCAGTGATGTGTGCATGCACCAGTGCCACATGATTTTAATTATAGAAACTTTCTTTTGTGTTTTCATATCTGATAGGGCTAGTATCATTTTCATTATTTTCTTAGCTATTCTTGCATGTTTGTTTTTCAGTATAAACTTTATATCATATTGTCTAACTCCATAAAAAGGGTTATTGTTCCTTTTGTTATGGTCACATTAAATGTGAAAAACTGACAGCTTGATGGTGCTTAGACATCCTAACCAGAAACAAGGAACATTTTTCTATTTGTTCAAATTTCCTTGTGTATGTTTTATATGCTTTTTTCATACAGGATTTGAGAAGTTCTCATTATTTCTAAGTATTTTATTATTTTGTTGTCATTATAAATGAGGCTTTCTTTTCATGTGTATATTTATACTTCTTTTCATACACATACATATGTGTCTATATGTTTTATATACATATATGTGTAATATATATTTTAAGTAATATTTATGCCTAACATGTGGCTTGCACTCATGACCATATGATCAAGAGTTGCATGTTGTGTATCAACTGAGCCAGCCAGGTGCCCCTTTTCCATTATGTTTTTAAATGTTTATTATTTTGTGCACATAAATGCTATTGATTTTTTAGAGGTTAATACTATATGCTGCTACCTTGCTGAATTTTTAAAACATTTTATTTATTTATTTGACAGAAAGAGACACAGAGGGAGGGCACAAGCAGGGGAAGTGGAGGAGGGAGAAGCAACCTCCTTGTTGAGCAGGGAGCCAGATGGGGCTTGATCCCAAGATCCTGGGATCGTGACCTGAGCTGAAGGCAGACACTTAACGACTGAGCCACCCAGGTGCCCTAGTTTGTGTTAGTTTTATCATTGATTGTCTAGGGTTTTCCAGGTATACCAACATTTGCAAAAAGCTGCTCTTTCTTTACTAATTCTTGTTACTGTAATTGCTTTTTTGGGTGTAATTGCTTTTTTTGGTTTAATTGCATTGGTTACTACCTCCGGATTGATGTTAAATAGTGGTGGGCATTTCCTGATTTCAGTGGGCGTTCCTGTAATATTTCTGAATTAATTAGGATATTAGCTTTTGATATGTGGTGTATGCTTTGTGAAGTTAAAGAAGTATCCATACCTTTCTAATTTCCTAAGAGTTTTTATTAAGAATGGTTGTTGAATTTTGCCAACAGCTTTCTCACTATCTATGTCAGCAATTATTTGATTTTTCTTCTTAAATGTATTACTATGGTAAACTGTATTAATAGGTTTCCTGATATTACACCATTTTTGCATTCCAGTTATAAGTCCAGCTTTGCCACTGTGTATTAATTTGTTGATATTTTGTTTACTGTTTTTGCATTGTTGATTTCCCTGTGAAATTATTTAGGCCTCGTACTTTTTTGTGTTTTCTTCTCTATGGAAATTGGTCTGTTTAACCTTTTTTTATGTTCTGGTATCAATTTTAGTAAATTTTATTTTTCTCAAATTACTCATTTTTCTAGATTGTCAGATTTATTTGTATAGACTTGTATAAAATCTCTTGGTTTTTTTTTTAACAGCTTTACTGAGAAATATTTTTTTTAAAGATTTTATTTATTTATTTGACAGAAAGAAACACAGCTAGAGAGGGAACACAAGCAGCGGGGGAGAGGGGGAGAGAAGCAGGCTCCCCACCAAGCAGGGAGCCCAATGCCGGGTTTAATCCTGAGATTCTGGGATCATGACTGAGCCTAAGGCAGACACCTAACGACTGAGCCACCCAGGCGCCCCGGATATAAGTTTTAAAAATTACCAATTCTAAGTGTAAAATTCAGTGATTTTTAATAAATTTATAGGGTTGTGCATCTATCACCATACTGAATATTAGAGTATTTCCCAAAATTATCTCATACTTGTTTATACAATCCTCACTCTCAACTCTCAGGTGTAGGAGAATATTAATCTGATTTCTGTGTCTATAAATTTCCCTTTCCTAGTAACTAAAATTGTACAAAAGGTAGTCCTTTGTGTTTGGCTTTAGATATGTTCTGTTAAGCCTAATGTTTTTCTAGATTCATCCATTTGTTACCTACAGCAGTAATTCATTACTTTTTTCCTTAATTTTTTAATTGTAAAATACACATAAAGTTTACCATCCTGTTTTAAATGTACAATCCAGTGGCATCACCAGCATCCGGCTCTGTACCTCTTTGATTATAAATCTGTATCTATTAAATACAGTTCCCACCTCTGCCCAGCCCCTGATACCCAACATTCTGTCTCTCTGATTTTGACATTCAAAGTATGTCATGTATGTGGAATCATATAGTATTTGTCTTTTTCTGACTACCTTATTTCACTTAGCATAATGTCCTCAAGGTTCGTCCATATTGTGGTACATTGCAGAATTTCCTTCTTCACAAGTCTGAATAATATTCCATTATATGTATATGCTGCATTTGCCAACTCTCATTCCTTACTTTTTATTCATGATTGTATTCCATTGTATGGATATACCACATTATATTTATCCATTTATCAATTGATGAACATTTGAATTATTTACTTTTTTTGGTTATTATATTATTGCTAGAACATTAAATACTTCTCTGAGTATGGACATAAGATTTCATTTTTCTTTGTTAGAGTCCTAGGAACGGAATTGCCAGGTTGTGTGGTAAATTTGAATTTATCTTTTTAAGGAACTGCCAAATTGTTTTTTTTCGAAATGACTCTAACACCATTTCATTCCCACTAGCAAAGAATGAGGTGTCTAGTTTTTCCACGTCTTTGTCAACATGGGTATTGTCTTTTTAACATGTACATTTTAGTGCTTATAATTTGTGGATTTAATTTGCATTTATCCAGTGATTTATGATGTTGAGTATCTTTTCCTGTGTTTATTGGCCATTCATATGTCTCTTTTGACAAATCTATGAAGACTTATTTGCCTATTTTTTAACTGGGTTATTTACATTATAATTAAATTGCAAGATGTCTTTATTCTTGGTGCAGATTATTTGTCAGACATATGACTTGTAAATCTTTTATTCTAGTCAACTCATTTTCTTAATTTTGCCTTTTGAAACCAAAATTTTAAAAATTTCATGAAGTTCAACTTATTTTTTTCTTATTTGTTCTTTTGGTATCATATCTAGAAATTCTCCAACCCAAAGTCACAAAGATTTTCTTTGATGTATTCTTCTTGAAGTTTTATAATCTTAGCTCTTATATGTAGGACTATGATCAATTTGAGTTAATTGTTTATGGTATCAGGTAAGTAAGCCTTTTAATTTTTGTTTTTGTTTATTGCATATGTCCATCCAGCTGTTCCAGTACCATTTTTTGAAAGGACATTCCTTATTCCATTGAATTTTCTTGGCATTTTTGTTAAAATCCAGTGACAGGGGCGCCTAGGTGGCTCAGTTGGTTAAGCGACTGCCTTCGGCTCAGGTCATGATCCTGGAGACCCGGGATCGAGTCCCACATCAGGCTCCCTGCTCAGCAGGAAGCCTGCTTCTCCCTCTCTCACTCCCCCCACTTGTGTTCCCCCTCTGGCTGTGTTTCTCTCTGTCAAATAAATAAAATCTTTAATTAAAAAAAAAAATCCAGTAACAAAAAAACAAAAAAACAACTAAGGTTGTGTTTCTGGATTCTAGTTTCTGTTCCACTGATCTATATATCTGTCTTTGGCCAGAACCCTATTATCTTGATTACTGTGGCTTTGTAAGAAATTTTGAAATTAGGTGGTAGAAGTCCTATAGTATTGTTCTTTTTTCAAAATTGTTTTGGCTATTCTAACTCCTTTGCATTTCCATAAAAATTTTACAATAATCTCATCAATTTCTATCCAAAAAAGCCTACTGGGATTTTGATAGGGATTATGTTGAATTCGTATATCAGTTTGGAGTTCATTGACATCTGGACAATATTGATTCTTGCAGTCTATGAATGTGGGGATTTTCTCTTTATCTTTGACTTTCAGTCAAGATATGAATCTCTTTATATTGATTGCACTTGGGTTTTATTAAGCTTGATGAGTGAGGACATTGATGTTTTCAAGAAATTTGGGAAATATCCATTATTTCTTCAAATTCTGCACCACCACCACCCCCATCCTTTTGTGACTCAAATCAGAGTCTCCATCTTATGACTGTG
>PITA01001163.1:169606-211662 GCA_004023965.1 Spilogale gracilis
GAGGGATTCTCAGTTCAAATATCATAGTCTTACTTTTAACCGATTATCTTGAGTAAATGTTTTCCTCGTGTGTGTCCTTGGAACAATTTCTAGAGACTATCCTACCCAATTAGAAATAATTTCTCATAAACTTCCAATCACTTTAATTGTTCATTATATATTATGTTTAAAACACCTTCAAAAATTGTTAATATATGAGAACAATGAAACAAATTTAATTTGCCCTATGTCCTACTCTCATTTCCTCAAAAAGAAAAAAGTCATTCTATTTTTATGTTCACTCAACAGTTACAAAAGATTTACCTATAGATTCGCTGGAAGATGATTTTGAAAAGGAATTCTCATTTCTCAGCAACCTCCTAAGTCCTAGTTCTTCAAGTACTGGTGAATTTACCCCAGAATGCCAGACTGCCTTTGGGAGCCCTGGTGCCAGCTTCGTGTCGCAGGAGCCTACTGTGGGATCTGAGCCTCTTGCTCATTCCTCACAGTTCCTTCCTTCACAGCTCTTTGACCTTGGCCTTCATGCTGCTGGAGTTTTTAACAGTAAGTACCTATGAAACATTTAGATACTTATGACTTAATTTATCTTTGTGAAGCAAAACTATTAGTATGTGGATGCTAAAATCAACAAGGATATTGATTTAACTTCAGTATTGCCAGACAAAAATCTGTGTCTCACCCATCAATTGAAAAAATAACAAATATTACACTGGAGTGTATCCACCAGGGTGAGACAAGGACTGCTTTCCTGCCACCTCTGCCAAACCCCACATCTTGTACATTGACTTTCCCAGAAGTCTTCTCTACACAGAAAATCAGGGTCTTATTTTAAACTCTCGACCTGCTAAGTTACCCCTGCCTCGGGCAGGTGATAATGTTTCTTCCATCTAAGCAAATCTTGGTGTGTTCTCTTCCCATGGGTTCAGAGCAGACAAGGATAGTTCCATGGCAGCCTCCTGGGCAAGGGAGCAGGACTGGAGGATGACTGCAGAGCTGGGCAGGGTGTTTTACTAAGGGTCATCTGCTTTGTTTATATGTCAGGGACTCCCCCTACTGACCTACTGTCCCACCAACCTGTGTCCAACCAAATGTTGAGTCATTTTGCTCCCCACTTCCATTGGTTGCTAAGAATTGTCAATTTTTTTTAAGTTTATTTTTTTCAGTGTTCCAAAATTCATTCTTGATGTACCACACCCAGTGCTCCATGCAGTACGTGCCCTCCTTAATACCCACCACCAGGCTCACCCAACCCCTGACCCCCCCTCCCTTCCAAAACCATCAGTTTGTTTCTCAGAGTCCACAGTCTCTCATGCTTCGTCTCCCTCTCTGATTTACCCCAGTTCACATTTCCTTTCCTCCTCTTAATGTCCTCCATGTTACTCCTATGCTCCACAAGTAAGTGAAACCATATGATAATTGACTTTTTCTGGTTGGCTTATTTCACTCAGCATAATAACCTCCAGTCCTGTCTATGTTGAGTGTTCATCCTTTCTGATGGAGGTGTAACATTCTATCGTATATATGGACCATATCTTCTTTATCTATTTATCTATTGAAGGGCATCTTGGCTCTTTCCATAGTTTGGTGATTGTGGCCATTGCTGCTATGAACATTGGGGTACTTTTATTTCTAAAACATGTCTTTGGTTTTACAGTCCTCTCTACTTCTATTACCCAGAGGCATTTAGAGTCTTACTTGGTTCCCTGGACTGCTGCAAGAGTCCTCCTACCAGGCCACCCAAATCCCCGGTCACCTTCCATGTTTCCCCCAGAGTTCATTCTCCAAGAGACAGATTCTGATGTCAGTAGTCTGCTTACATTAAAAAAAAAAAAAATGAAGGAACATGGGCTCTAGGATAAAACTTGTGCCTGTATTTCCACTCTTACCTCTTAGCTTACTTAAAAATACTTACCATTTTCTATATCGACAATTTTCAGATCCCTTCGAGACATCATTGCTTGTTGCTGCTTTCATTTATGATGTTCAGTAACGGAGCATGGACTTGAGCCTGTGTGTTAGATTCCCAGTCCAGTGTTTTCTCCACAGCCACCAATAGCTGAAAATTTCTTCAGTACTGCTGGCTGCATGCTTTCTCCCGGCTCGCTCTAGCATCCTATAGTGTTCTGTTCATGGCTGTAATCATAGTTCATCTTGCCTTCTGTCCCTGTCTTCCATCTCCTAGAAGATTTTATCCCTGAGAAAATGGTTCACAACACCTAACAGTATCTTAATGCATTGTACTTTTTATTAAAATACTTATGTTCAGGGGTGCCTGGGTTGCTCAGTAGGGAACCTGCTTTTCCCTCTCCCTCTGCTTGTGCTCTTTCTATCAAATAAATAAATAAATAAATAAATAAATAAATAAATAAATAAATAAAAATAAAATCTTTAAAAAATAAAATACTTATGTTCATACTATATCTTCAAGACAATGATACTTTATCCAATCTATAAGCACCTTAAGGGCACAATCTTTGGGGTAACTTATCTTTGTGCTCTCTATGACAGCAGCATAAATTTGGCTCAATAAATAAATAGCAGTTCAATAATCACTCAGTAAGAGGTTGTTAAATAGCCTAAGAGAAAGAATACAGTATTATTTGATAAAGAGGCACGCTATTGAAGATAAGTCAGATGTTTTACCTAAAATTTTAGAAAACAGTTATTCTTATATGTCTTATCAGTGGCCCAATAGTTACGCAGATTTACAAACAGATTCCTTCTCCACGTGAAATCCTACTGCTCTTTCTCCTTGACTTACCACATCTCTAGCAGCACTGGATGTGTCTTCTTTTTTGTCTTCTTTTCTGGCCATACATTATCAACAGTATTTCTTCCCCACTCAGAGCATCTGTTGTTGTCCCTGCCTGCAGACTGACAGGATGTTCCCAAGCAATGGCCGAGGCAGTTGATACTCAGTTTAATCAGCGTCTTGCTTAAATCTGGTCTTCTGCCTCCTATAGGACTCTTCCTACTTCACCTGCTTTTTCTTTATGTCTACTACTTATTCTTATTCTCCTGCAATGTAAACCAGGAAAGTGAGCTACCCTGAGTTAAAAGATCTATGTTCTAGGAACTCCAAGTAAGAAGTTGGGCTTCAAATGATCTCTTCTGTGCAAGGAGGGTAGTAGGCAGGATAATCTAAGTTCATTTCTAGTGCTGTATTTTAATTATAGCCTAAACAATTTCTCATGTTATGGCAAACATTTCACTGTCTTAGTAATAAGAGTATTCATAATGATACTTTTTAATGATGGCATAATATTTTGTCAGTTTATCTCCCATAATTCCTTCCTGTTATGACCTTTTCATTTTATAGATTAAGATGCAGTAAACATAATCATGCATATACTTTTTTTCTTCACTTAAATTATTTCCTTAAGATAGATTTCTAGAAATAGGGTTACTGAGTCCAAAGATATAAACATATTTAAAGGTTTCAAGATTCTATTTGGCAGGTCTGTTTCCTCTCTCCCAAATCCTTAGAAATTCTCTTTTTATACCTTATCTAATTTGCAATTGTTTAAAAAGAAAAACTTGTATATTTATTTTAAAACCACTTAGAAAACTGTAAGGAAGCCTAATTCTAACTGGAACTAAACTTAGATGATTTGACTAACATACATCATTGCAGATATATTTTAAGTGTTTCCTATGTCTTACATTGTAGAATCTCACCCTGATAGAAAGATTTGAGGACTCATAAGATATTTTTACCTTTTATTTTTTCTGATGCTGCTTCCTACTTGACTAACACTGGATAATTCACTTCCTCCCTCTAGGCTGGGCCTGCCAAGGGGGATTAGAAGTTCCTCGTTCACACACTGATAACCAGCCAGTGCCTTCACAGAGTCCAAAGAAATTAACGAAGTGTAAGTTACTTATATTCTTTGCCATTATATTAGCCATCAGTTGAACGCAGATAAATTTAGAAAAGGATCATTTTATAGCGTTTGCTTCATAGTGTCCAGAAAAATGTTAATAATAAAATGAAAGTTATATGGGCACCTGGGTGGCTCAGTTGGTTAAGCATCCAACTCTTAATTTGGCTCAGGTCATGATCTCAGGGTAGTGAGATTGAGCACAACATCAGACTCTGCTGGGGAGTCTACGAAATTCTCTCTCTCTTCCTCTCCTTCTGCCCCTCCCTCCATTTGTGTGCGCAAGCATGTATGCGCTCTCACTCTCTCAAATAAATATCTAGGGAGGCCTAGGTGGCTCAGTCAGTTAAGCATCTGCCTTTGGCTAAGGTTATTATTCCAGGGTCCTAGGATAAGCCCCACATCGGGCTCCTTGCTCAGTCTGCTTCTCCCTCTGCCTGCCGCTTCTCTTGCTTATGCTCTCTCTTTCTGACAGATAAATAATAAAATTTTTTTTAAAAATAATAAATAAATAAAATCTTTAAATAAATAAAATGTAAGTTATACCTGGCTATCCTTCACCATGGAAAAAATTGAATAGAACTTGTGAGCTTGTCACAGTAAACTAAATTGGGTACTTTAATTTTTTATATTCTGTGTTAAGGGTTGTTGCTAATGGGTAGTAGCACAGGGAGAGGAGTTGATGACAAGATACCTATTGATAAACAGTACAGGGAGGCATTTAGCAAAGGATCTGGCACATAGTCTTTGCTAACATTGACTGAGTACTCACCACATTGTTACCTGCAGAACTGGTCCATGTTGTACTTACCATGGAGGGTATACAAAGAAAACAGACACTCAAAAGGATTTTAGATATATAATAATATTAGTCACTGCTAATGATTTTTTAAAATTTTAATTGGAAAGAATTTCAAATATACAGAAGTGTTGCATAAGGGAAACTAGCACAAAGAACACCTGTATACCCTTTATGACATTCATCTACTGTTAGTATTTTGCTTATGTAGATGTGCGTATGTATGTAATGCATCTGTTATTTTAGTTTGAACCACTCAAGGGTGACTTACATACATCATGACCATTTACACCAAAATACTTCCGTTTGTATTTCCCAAGCACTGGCATATTCTCTTGCATAACCACAGTATGGTTGTAAACTTCAGAAAATTTAATATTACTAACATAATACTTTTCCCATAATCTACCATGTATTTGTATTCCAGTTTTTGTGAAATGACCCAGTCATATCCTTTAGAGCACTTTCTCTCTCTGGACAGCAAGTCATGTGTCATATATTCAGTTGCCCTGTCTCTCTAGCCTCTTTTAATACGAAACATTTCCACAGCTTTTTTTTGTGATCAAATTCAGGTTCTTCATTCTTGCCTGGAGTATTGCACGAGTGACACTCCTCTCTCAGAGTTTCACATCTGAAAGTTAATGCTGCCCATTTCTCCCTCATTGATGGTGTTAATTTTGACTGCCCATCCAAAGAGTTGTCCAGCTTTACTCCTAAATAATTACTACTTTATGCTATTTTATCCTCTCTTACAATTACTAAGCAGTCCATGAAGAGACACTTTGTGCACAAATCCAGCTCATCATCAGAATTTCTACTTAGATTTAGCATCCAGTGTTGCTTTTGGCCTGATTCAGTCTTTACTATGATGGGTGGTGAGAAATGATGATTTTCTAACCACAGCACTCCTCAATTTGTATTATAGTAGAAAACACATAACCATCTTAACCACTTTTTTTTATTTATTTATTTGACAGAGAGGTCGCAAGTAGGCAGAGGCAGGCAGAGAGAGAGGAGGAAGCAGGCTCCCTGCCGAGCAGAGAGCCCGATGCAGCCTCGATCCCAGGACCCTGAGATCATGACCTGAGCTGAAGGCAGAGGCTTTAACCCACTGAGCCGCCCAGGTGCCCCATCTTAACCACTTTTAAGTGAACAGTTCAGTAATGTCCAGTGTTGTGAAACAAATCTCCAGAGCTTTTTCATTTTGCAAATCTGAAATTTTATACTCAAACAAACAAAAAAAATCCTCTTTCTCCTTCTTCTGCTAACCACCATTATAGTTTGTTTCTATGACTCTGACTACACTAGGTACTTCCTACAATATTTATCTTTTCATGACTAGCTTATTTCATTTAGTCTAATGTCCTCACAGTTCATCCATGTTGTAGCATATGATAGGATTTTCTCCCTTTTAAGGTTTAATCATATTCCTTTGCATGGATATACTACCTTTTAAAAAAATCTATTTAGCTATTTGATAATAATTTTAAATAGCCTTATTGACGTATAATTCACTTGCCATACAGTTCACTTCTTCTGCCAGCCCTCAGTACTCTACTATAAACAAAAGACCTCTCTTCTTCCCCATTTATGTATTATTTATATGGATTCTTTTTTTTTTTTTGACAGAAAGAAACACAGCTAGAGAGGGAACACAAGCAAGGGAGTGAGAGAGGGAGAAGCAGGCCTTTTGCTGAGCACAGAGCCTGGTGCAGAGCTTGACGCTGGGGCTCCAGGATTATGACCTGAGCCAAAGACACACACTTAACAACTGAGCCACCCAGGCGCCACTCTACACGGATTTTTAAAAAGAGTTTGTTTATTTATTTATTTGACAGAGAAAGAGAGCACAAACAGGAGGAGCAATAGAGGGAGAGGGAGAAGCAGGCTCCCCACCGAATAGGGAGCCAATGTGGGTCTCAATCTTGGGATCATGACCTGAGTTAAAGGCAGACACTTAACTGACTGAGCCACCCAGGCACCCTTATATGGATTCATATTTTTTAGTGGTTTATGATAGTGTGGTATCAGTATTTTTAAATTTTCAAACCTACAGAAAGGCTTGTGAACATAATAAAAAAGATTCCCATGTCCTCACCTAGATTTCCCAAAATACCAACCATATTTGCCTTATTCTCTGTGTGTATAATATATATAATTTCTTTTGAACTGAAATTATTCTGAGACTAGTGGCAGACATGGTCCTCCTTTATTCAAAATACCTCATTATCTATTTCCTAAAAACAAGGATATTCTTTTACATAATTGCAATTCAGTGATCAAAATCAGGAAATTAACATCATCATAGTGTTATTATCTAATTTATAGACCTTATTCACATTTGCCAGTTGTCCCACTAATGTTTTGTTTTTGAAAAGATTTTATTCATTTATTTGCAAGACAGCATGAGCTGGGTGAGGGGCAGAGGGAGAAGCAGACTTTCTGCTGAGCAGGGAGCCCAACGAGGGGCTCAGTCCTGGGACTCTCTGGGATCATGACCTGAGCCAAAGGTAGGCACTTAACCAACTGAGCCAGCCAGTGCCCCTGTACTTTTAATAACAAAAGAGAAAGAGGGTTTTTCCCCCCTAGTGCAGGATCCAATCCAGGATCCCACATTGCATTTAATGTCAAGTCTCTTTCATTGCTTTTAATCTGGAACAGTTCCTTAATCTTGGTTCTTTCATCATCTTGACTTCTCTATAGCATAGAGGCCATTAATTTTGTCGAATATTCTTCAAGTTGAGTTTATCTGATGTTTTTTCATAATTAGATTCAGGTTAGGGATTTTGGCAAGACTATCATAACAAGAATGATGTTGTGCCTTCTTAACATCAGGAGGCACATGATGTCTGAATTGCCCCATTGCTTATGATGTTAACTTGGGACAGCTGGTTAAGGTGGTGTCTCCCAAGTGATGACACTGTAAAATTATATTTTTCCCTTTGTAATATTTTGTGGGAAAATATTTTGAAACTGTGTAAATGGCTTGTTTCCATCAAAGTTTCACTGACTAATTTAGCATTCATTGATAATTCTTTGCATGAATTATGTATTACTATGGTTGTTGCCAAATGGTGGTTTTTCCCTTTCCTCATTCCTTCTACATTTATTAGTTGACATTCTACTGTATGGAATGGCTTTCTATGGTCGCTTTTTTTTTTTTGCTATGTATCAATTGTAGACTCTTGGAATTCTGTTCTTTCCAGTACTGTGGGATAAATCAATTGGGAAATTCATCAACTCCAAGCAAATCAGATTCACACTAGCTGAATCAGAATATAGCCAGCCCTTTGGTGCTCAGCCTATTTATAATTTTCTTTTCAAAAACCTATTAAAACTAAATTTGCATTTAATCATTTAAAATAGAGACTGTAAAATAAATTTTGTAAGTGAACATTGGGAAAGAAGTGTTGCAAAATAGAAGTATTGGGAAAGCTGCTATTTGCCTATAATCATTGAGGCTTCAATTTAATAAAATTAAGCTTGAGAATTTTAATAAAAGTTGAAATTAACAGCCTAGCCTTCTGAGATGACTGTCTACACCATTGTGCATTCTTTTACTAGTTTTAGCCTTTAGCCTAAATGTGTATCCTTGAAATCTCTGCTACAGTACAACCTATAGACTATTGATACATATGATTTCCTAGTCTCTACCGGGAGGTGACAGGGAATTGGTTAACAGGAGGTTGTATCTGAGACACAATCCACTCCATAAAATATGTATCAAAAATCTGTAAAATGCAAATGGAAAAGACAACAGAAACAACTGTAAACCAAAACGAGAACTATTGGGTATGTTAATGTGATAGAAGGATTTTCTTTCCCCTATGTTTAATATTTTATAATATAGATTTTTAAACACCAAGTTTACAAATGTAGTGCTCCTACAGAGTAGGAACAAAGGTTACATTTACTTTTGAACCTTACCTGAGAGACTTCTATAAATTATCTAAGACTATTATTGCCTGCCTGTTCTTTTTTTTTTTTTTTTTTAAGATTTTATTTATTTATTTGACAGGGGGAAACACAGCGAGAGAGGGAACACAAGCAGGGGGAGTGAGAGAGGGACAAGCAGGCTTCCCGCCGAGCAGGGAGCCTGATGTGGGACTCGATCCGGGGTCTCCAGGATCATGACCTGAGCCGAAGGCAGTTGCTTAACCAACTGAGCCACTCAGGCGCCCCTGCCTGTTTATTTTTAATCATTTCTCAGAGCAACATAAAATAACTTACAAAGAAAGGCCTTAAAGCACAAGGTACCTGCCTTATTAGCTTTTCAAAATTACCAAGGAGGAACACCTGGGTGGCTTGGTCAATTAAGGGTCTGCCTTGGGGTCAGGTCATGATCTTAGAGCCCTGGGACTGCGCCCTGAATCAGGATCCCTCCTCATCCCACTTGTTCTCTCTCTCTCTCAAATAAAATCTTTAAAAAAATTAATCAAGGAGATATAACTGATAGTTTATTCTTACCAGCTGTCTTAAGTTTTTTCATTCAAAAGAAGCATCTAGGGGCGCCTGGGTGGCTCAGTTGGTTTGGCGACTGCCTTCGGCTCAGGTCATGATCCCGGAGTCCCTGGATCAAGCCCCACATAGGGCTCCCTGCTCGGTGGGAGGCCTGCTTCTCCCTCTCTCACTCCCCCTGCTTGTGTTCCCTCTCTGGCTGTGTTTCTGTCATATAAATAAACAAAATCTTTTAAAAAAAAAAAGCATCTACTTTAAAATCACATAAGTGGGGTATGTTTGGGTGGCTCAGCAGGTTAAGTGTCTGCCTTTGGCTCAGGACCTGATCCCAGGGTTCTGAGATCAAGTCTCACATTGGGCTCCCTGCTCAGCAGGGAGTCTGCTTCTACCTCTCCGTGTGCCCTTCCCCTGCCCCCATTTGTGCTCTCTCTCTCTCTCCAATAAATAAAATCATAAATAAATAAAAATAAAAGCTAGCATCCCAAGAGAACAAAGTAGAAGTATATGGCATTAAAAAAAAATAAAATCACGTAAATGGTACAGTAATGTGATTTTTAAAACCTGAGACTTTTCAATATGTTTTTTCTTCTTTAATAGCTCCCAACAATGGTAACCAAGACATGTCAGCCTGGTTCAATCTATTTGCAGACTTGGATCCACTTTCAAACCCAGATGCTATTGGACATTCAGATGATGAACTTCTCAATGCTTGACTGAAATTATGTCATCACTTCAGTGGCCTTGAGTCATCAATTTTACAACATATTGCCTTTGTGGAAAGGAGTTTATATTGTAACCCATACACAAAAGCATCGTGTTTGTGAATCTAACACTACTCAGCCAACTTTAAAGAGATGGTAAGGACTGCATTTGAATAGGTTAAGTATTTCTTTAATTATCTTGGATTTGCAGCTGTTGATAATATGTGGAAATTATTATGAACCATTGAGTCTGAAAGAGATAACAAAATTTATTTCAAAATAATAGTTAGGAATACTTCTGTAAATAAGGAATTGGGCTTATTTCTTTGGAAAGCCTTTTATGTGTAAGTTGCTTTGCTGGCTGTGAGAATTCTATATGTGGATAAAGACAGCATGTAAATTGGGTTGTGATTTGGGGTTGGTTTTTAAATAAAACCGTAGCAGGGGGAGTTTTCTGTTGTGGAAAATAGCACTAGAACCAGAACAATTTTGTCTTTAGTTAGAAAAATAGAGTAAGATTTAAGAACTCACTTTGCTTTAATGAAATCACAGAGAAACTTGGTGCTTTTCTCCACTTGGAGGCTAAAATGTAATATTAGTTTTTTTCCTTCATGGAAAATCATGGACAGCCCTCAATTCCATTACTGAATTTTCATGGGAAAGTAGCAGGATGATTTGTTTACTACATTTGTCTTCTGCAGAAACTCATAAACCTATCTCCTAAACCCCAAGAATGTCCAGTAATATTCAAGACGTTGTACAGGTGTCTTCAGGCCTGGTTTTACACACTTTGCTACCATAATGTAAAGTATTCATATTCTTTCTGAAAAGAAAGCAAGGGAAGGACAATCCCTAAGCAACTGGCAATAGTATTCCTGAAATTACCCAGAAACTTCTGTCTGAATGAGGGAAAAATTCTAAGCTTATCCTTGTACATGTTTGTTCACTTATTACCTATTTCTTGACATGATTTAATCCAGATTGCTTTTCTGGCAGTCATAGAAGGCTCTACATGATCAATGAGAAAGGAGAAAGGGTCTTATTTTTCCACTTTTTCCTTTCTGTAGGTGACATCATCTGAGGCTCTATTTGATTACTGAGGAAAAACATTACCCTTACTGGAGGGAAGTTAGTGTAAGCCAGTGAACCTATAGCCACTGGATATACATATCACTCAATTTCCTATTCTTTTTCCTTGCCCAGCCTTCAGCTTTGAGGCAGTTCTCCAGGTATCTTATTTTTATCATCCAGTCCATTACATTTCCATAAGGGAACATTTTAACTAAGGTGTTCACAGAAGTTTCTATGTGTTCCTAGTCTTAAACAGGCTTATTTATTGTTTACAAGAGAATGGCTTGTCATGTCCAAGTCACTGTAAATAGAAGAACATTTTTTGGGAAAGTACCAGAGAGGATAAAGTGCAGTCCATCTCCACGCACAGCCCTCTGGGCTAGCTACAGTCGGAGCTGCCCGAGCCCTCCAGGAGATCACTGGTGGGGGCAGTACGGCACAGGCTGGAAAGACCTTATCTGAGGATCGGAAACATGGACTCAGGAAAAGGTTATGTAGTCTTTTCATGCTTATTCTTATTTATTTGGTTATTCTTTCAGTCAGAAGCACTTTTTACCTCTTTTTATTCAGTAAAATTCTCCAGAAGATTCAATCACCAAGGGTTGTGATTCATGATCACAATCTAAATTCTGTACCTATGGTGACTCTGTGCTCTCAACTTTGAATACTTCAAAAATAATGCTGACTTTGGATCTTGAGTTTGTGCCATTTTTCTTTCACTAATTTTCTTTCATAAACATTAGTTTAAAAATATTTATATATCTCCTTTACATGCATGCCAAGTGTTCCTGTTATCTCGAATAAACAAAGGCACCTGAACACAGAGGAAAACCACATTCCAAGCTGGAATTCCAGTCTATCAGTGTAGTCACACTGCCCTCAATTTCCAAAGGAAAAAGTCCACAAAACACACACACACACACACACACACACACACACAAGGCTTTTATTATTCAGTTCTTATATTCTCTTAACATTTTTTTCTCTGAGTATGTAGCTGCCTGTTTAATCCAGCAGCAGCATTAACTGTCTTAGCAAGTTCAGTTATAATTTCAGCAAATCTAACTCCATTTTTGAAAAGCACATTGAAAACTTTGTTATTAAAATGAAGGTAACCATATTTTTTCAAGATTAATTATTTGAAGTTCAGTCATTTAGAGGCCAGAAACAGAAATCTGGCTATATTATACCTAGACTGCTAATAAAGGAAACAAACCACCTATTCAGTGGGGAGTGAAGGCAAGGCATGATAAACATAGAACAGAAAGGTGATCAGTTGCCATTTGTCTAAATCTAGATCAAACATTCAATAAGAAGTAAATTAACCAAAGGTAGGCTGAGAACTCTTTCAAAGTAAATGGATGTTTTTATATTAAGTGGGGGAAAATAATATCTCCTTTTTATTACCAAATTAAGAATGCATTTAAACTTAGAAAAGCCCCAGAAAAACTAAAATTTGTCTAATCTTTCTTACAACCACTTTACAAGTGAGACAGGACTATCAGGGCATATTAAGATCAGACTGGTGTAATTTTGTATTTTTTGAAATCTTTCATTACTTGTAAAACATAGCTCTGATATGGTTAGAAACTGTATTTTTAAAAAAATAGGTTTCAGTATTTGCACAATGAAATTCAGTGTTTGTATTTCAACTATGGATATTTATTTCACATAACTATCTTTATAGACCATCTGGAAATGTAGAGGTCTTAACAGCATAAGAACAAAGGAAGTTTGTGCTCTATTTTCCTGAGCCTCTTCTAATAAAGGTTACAAGATGGCATAAGACAAAAAAAAGTTGATTTCCTAAAGTATTCAATACAAATCCAATTATTGTTAACCTATTAAAAAATTTGGGTTTTACCTCAGGACCATAGAATTAAAAAGGTAGTTTGAACTGATATAGATAACACAGAATGAAAATAAAACCAACGCAATTAATATCTTTGTGAGACTGATTCTTTTTAACTTACTTCATACATTAGGGATGTTATAAGATATGGAAAATAACAGAATGTGCTCTTTGTGTAAATATACTCAGTAACAAAATACAAACCATCAAATATTAAAATTTTGAGCTTAGAGGGAATAACCAATGAAATATAAGCATAGTATTTAACCTGATTTGCTGAAGGCAGGAATAAAAAGAAGCCAGAATCAATTTAGTTTATATACTGCCTACAAGAGACTCATTTCAGACTGAAAGACACATTTGGAAAGTGAGAGGATGGAAACATTTATTATGCAAATGAATGTCAAAAGAAAGCTGGGGTTGCAATACTTGAACATATAGGTTTTATTTTTTTAAGTTAATTTATTTAAATAATCTCTATACCCAACATGGGGCTCGAGCTCACAACCCTGAGATCAAGTCACTTGCTCTTCCAACTGAGCCAGCCAGGCACCCACAGGCAATTAGACTTTAAAACAAAGACTGTAACCGAGACCAAGTATAAAGGGGAGAATCCAACAAGAAGAAATAACAATTGTAGGGGCACTTGGGTAGCTCAGTCAGTTAAGTGTCTGCCTTTGGCTCGGGTATGGTCTCAGGGTCCCTGCTTAGCAGCAAAATCTGCTTCTCCCTCTGCCTTTCCCCCTGCTTATGGGCTCTCTCTCCCTCTCTCTCTCAAATAAATAAATCTTAAAAAACAAAAAAGTTCTAACAATTGTAAATATTTATATACCCAACATGGGAGCACACAAATACACAAAACAGCTAACAAACATGAAATACTTGACAGTAATACAATAATAGTAATACAATAGTAATACTTCAACACCCCACTCACATCAATGATGGAGCATCCAAACAGAAAATCAAGTAAACAGTGGCTTTAAATGGACACACTAGACCAAATGGATTTAACACATTCAGAACATTTCATACTAAAGGGAAGAATACACATTCTTTTCAAGTGCACATGGAACATTCTCCAGAATAGATCACATATTACACCACAAAAGAAGTCTCAACAAATTCAAAAAAATTAGTCATACCATGCATCTTTTCTGACCACATGCTATGAAAGCAACCAGAAATCAACCACAAGAAAAATATGGAAAGAGCACAAATAGATAGATGTTAAATAACATGCTATTAAAACAATGCATTGGTCAACCAGGAAATTAAGAAATAAAAAATTGCATGGAAATGAATGAAAATGAAAACACACTGGTCCAAAAAAATCTTTGGGATGCAGCAAAAGTGGCTCTAAAAGGGAAGTTTAGAGCAATACAGGCCTACCTCAGGAAGCAAGGAGATAGAAAAAAAAGAATAGAACCCAAACCCAGCAAAAGGAAGGAAATGATAAAGATTAGAGCAGAAATAGATATAGAAACTAAAAACACAGGGCACCTGGGTGGCTTAGTTGTTAAGCATCTGCCTTTGACTCAGGTCATGATTCCAGGGTCCTGGGATCAAGCCCTGCATCAAGCTCCCTGCTCAGTGGGGAGTCTGCTTCTCCCTTTCCCTCTGCCTGTCGCTCACCTTGCTTGTGCACACACATACTTGTTCTCTCAAATAAAATCTTAAAAAACACAACAAACCCAATAGAACAGATCAGTAAAACCATGAGCAGTTTCTTTGAAAAGATCACAAAATTGATAAACTCTAGCAGGACTCAGTGGAAGAGAAAGAGGACCCAAATAAAATCACCAATGAAAGAGGAGAAATAACAACCGACACCAGAGAAATACAAACAATTTTAACAGAATATTATGAAAATCTATATGCTTACAAATTGGGCAAACTGGAAGAAAGGGATAAATTCTAGAAACATAAAGATACAAATGTTCTGCGGGGCACTTGCTCCCCAATGTTTACAGCAGCGATGTCCACAATAGCCAAACTGTGGAAAGAGCCCAGATGTCCACTGACAGATGAATGGATAAAGAAGATGTGGTATATATATACAACGGAATATTAGCCATCAAAAAGGATGACTACTTACCATTTACATCAATGTGGATGAAACTGGAGAGTATTATGCTGAGTGAAATAAGGCAATCAGAGAAATAATTATATGGTTTCACTCATGTGGAATATAAGAAACAGCACAGAGGATCATAGGGGAAGGGAGGGAAAATGAATGGGGAGAAATCAGAGAGGGAAACAACTATGAGAGATTCTTAATTATAGGAAACAAACTGAGGGTTGCTGGAGGGAAGGTCAGTGGGGGTGACTGTGTGATGGGCAATTAAGGAGGGCATATAATGTGATGAGCACTGGGTGTTATACACAACTGATGAATTACTGAACTCTACATCTGAAACTAAGGATGCACTACATTTTAGCTAATTGAATTTAAATTTAAAAAAAAAAGAAAAAAATTCTAGAAACATATACTTACCAAAACTAAAGCAAAAGGAAACAGAAAATTTGAACAGACCATTACCAGCAATGAAACTGAATCAGTAATTTGAAGTCTCCCAAAAAATAAAGGTACAGGCCCAGACACCTTCAAGGGCAAATTCTACCAAACATTTAAAAAAGACATAATACTTATTCTTCTCAAACTATTACAAAAAATACAAGAGGAAAGAAAACTCCCAAATTCATTCTATGAGGACAGTATCACTCTGATACCAATACTGATAAAGGCACCACAAAAGAAAAGAGAACAATGGGCCAATATCTCTCATGAATTACAGATGCAAAAATCCTCAACAAAATAGCAAATCAAATCTAACAATACATTTAAAAATCATACACCACAATCAAGTGAAATTTTATTCCTGGGTTGCCAAGGTGGTTCAATATTTGTGAATCACTCAACGTGATACATCACATAAACAAGAGAAAGGATTAAAATATCATTTCAACAGATGAAAGAAAAAGCATTTGACAAAGTACAACATCTGTTCATGACAAAACCCTAAACAAAGGGAGGGAACATACTTCAATATAATAAGGGCCATACATGAAAAACCTGATTAATATCATATTTAATGGTGAAAAACTGAGAGCTTTTCCCCTAAGGTCAGGAACAAGACAAAGATGTCCACTGTTACCACTTTTTTTCAATGTAACATAGTACTAGCCACAGCAATCAACATCGACAACAAAAAGAAATAAAAGACATCCAAATCAGTTAAGGAGGAAGTACAATTTTCACTATCCACAGATTATATAAAGACGCCACCAAAAAACTACTAGAACTGATAAATGAATTTTGTAAAGTCACAAGATACAAAATCAATGTACAGAAATCTGTTGTATTTCTTACACACTAAAAATAAAGCAGCAAGAAGTGAAATTAAGAAAACAACCCCATTTACAACTGCATTGAAAACAATGAAATATCTAACAAAATAGGTGAATGACCTGTACTCTGAAAACTAGGAAACACTAATGAAAGAAATTCCATGTTCATGGGTTGGAAGAACTAATATTGTTAAAATATCTATACTACCCAAAGCAATCTATAGATTTAATGCAATCCCTATCAAAATACCAACAAACTTTTCAAAGAACAAATAATCCTATAAGTTTTTATGGAACCACAAAAGACCTTGAATAAATAGACAAGCAATCTTGAAAAAAAAAAACTGGAGGTATCATAATTGCAAATTTCAAGTTACATTACAAAGTGGTAGTAATTAAAACAGTATGGTACATAAAAAATAACATATCAATGGAATAGAACAGAAAACCCTGAAATAAACCTACAATTACTTAGTCAGTTAATCTTTGACAAAGGAGGAATGACTATATGATGGGAAAAAGAGTCTCTTCAACAAATGGTTTTGGGAAAACCTGCAGCAACATGTAAAAAAACAGACGGGACTACTTTCTTACACCACACACAAAAATAAACTGAAAATGGATTAAAGACCTAAATGTGAGACCTGAAGCCATAAATACTTGAAAAGAACACAGGTCATGATCTCAATGACATCAGTTGTAGCAACATTTTCTAGATGTCTCCTGAGGCAAGAGAAATAAAAGCAAAAATAAACTATTGAGACTATATCAAAACAAAGTTTCTGCACAGCATAGGACACAGTCAACAAAATTAAAACGGCAACCTACTGAATGGGAGAAGATACTTGCAAATGTCATATCTGATAAAGGTATGTATATATCCAAAATATATAAAGAACTTCTATAACTCAATACCCACAAAACAATCCAATTTAAAAATGGGCAGAAGACATAATAGATATTTCTTTTTTCTTTTTAAGATTTTACTTATTTATTAGAGAGCATGAGCAGGGCAGGGGAGAGAAAAAGGGAAAAGATGACTGCCCGCCTATCAGGGAGCTCCATGCCAGCCTGGATCCCAGGACCCTGGGATCATGATCCAAGCCAAAGGCAGATGCTTAACTGACTGAGCCACCCAGGAGCTCCATAAACAGACATTTCTCCAAAGAAGACATCCAGATGGCCAACAGACACATGAAAAAAGGCTCAATATCACGCATCAAGGAAATGCAAATCCAAACTGTAGTGAGATATCATCTCACACCTGTCAGAATGACTAAAAAAACAAAAAACAAACACAAGAAACAAGTTTTGGCAAGGACGTGGGGAAAAAGGAACCCCTGTGCACTGCTGGTGGGAGTGCAAAGTGTTGCAGCCACTGTTTAAGACAGCATGGGGGTTCCTCAAAAAAATTAAAATAGAACTACCCTACAACCAATCACACTACTGTGTACTTACCCTAAAAATACAAAAACACTAATTCAAAGGGATACATACATCCCAATGTTTATAGCAAACATTATTAACAACAGCCCAACTATGGAAGCAGCCCAAGTATCCATCAATAGATGAATGGATAAAGAAGATGTGGTATGTATGTGTGTGTATGTATACACAATGGGACATTATTCAGCCATAAAAATGAAATCTTGCCATTTTCAACAACAGTGGATGGAGCTGCAGAGTGTGATTCTAAGTGAAATAAGTCAGTCAGAGAAAGACAAATACCATATTATCTACCTTATATGTGGAATTTAAGAAACAAAACAAAGGGTCAAAAGGGAAAAAAGACAAACCAAGAAACAGAATCTTAACTACAGAGAACTGATGATTACCAGAAGGAAGGTGGGTGGTGAGAATGGGGAAAATAGGGCGTGGGGATTAAGGAGTGCATGTCATGATGAAATAAATTAAGAAAAATAAGTCAGTCAGTCTTTTCCTCAAAAGGACAGGTTAAGGGGCGCCTGGATGGCTCAGTTGGTTACGCAACTGCCTTCGGCTCAGGTCTTGATCCTGGAGACCTGGGATCGAGTCCCACATCGGGCTTCCTGCTCCGGCGGGAAGCCTGCTTCTCCCTCTCTCACTCCCCCTGCTTGTGTTCCCTCTCTGGCTGTGTTTCTCTCTGTCAAATAAATAAAATCTTTTTTTTAAAAAAAAAAGGTCAGGTTAAAAAAAATCCACCAATATGTGATTGAAGTTGACTTCTGCCTCTCTAAAAGTTGTGCTCCCCAACTTAAAATATTTTTCTGGAATTTCTGCAGCTGTGCAATATAAAACTAACAGCGTGAGGATTTGTGTCAGTAACTTTCCGGGTAAGGAATTGGTGTCTAACTAGCATGCTTTCTCTTCGCCCTCTAAACCAAGCTGCCAGCAGCTAACGAAGAGGATGACAAAGGAACACAAGGCAATGGCTCCATGGCACGTAATATGCAATGATATTAAACACCTAATTTCAGTCACTGTTTTGGAGGAAGCAGCAGTAAGGCTTTGTGTTTGAGCCCTACAGTCAGACTTGCTTCAAAGCCAGACTTTGAGCATGGAAGAATTCATCTAATTCTAATTTGGTCGTCAGTAAGATAGTAAAAATAGCGGTGTTTCTTTTTATAGGGTTATTGTAAAGATCAGGGTAAACAGTTATCATATAAGGTGGCTGGTACTTGGTAAGCTATTTTTATTATTTCAGCTCAGTATCCTTGACTGCACAGTTGTCCCTCAGTGCAGGATGGTTGGCCAACCCCCACAACGTGCAGTTGAAAGTATTGTGTAACTTCTGATTCCCCCCAAACTGAATTACTAATAGCATACTATTGACCAGAAAGCTTACCAATAACACACTTTGTATATTATATTATATACTGCATTCTTACAGTGAAGCTAGAGAAATGAAAATACTGACATCATAAGGAACATTTATAGTACTATACTATAACTTACTAATATCACATTTACAAATTTAATCATTTGTCAGCACCTACATCAACAGTCTTATACAAGACACTAGACATCAAAAATGAAGATAATGGGAAAAAGAAATTCATATTTATTCACAGGCATACAACTCATGCCCTGATAATGAAGCAGCATTAGTCTGACTGCTTCACAGTAGCCTGGCCTATACACTAATGAATAGACCATTATATTTTAATGATATACATTAAGTAGTGGTGTCATCCGTAATACTGTATTGGAAACAGTACTTTTAAAAAAAAAATACCACTTACCTGCGATGATAGGCTGATACCGTTGCTCCAATTATGAGAAGCATAATGCACAATAATGCAATTCTTGAAAACGTTATAAAACAAAACTAACCCATTAATTTAATATTAAACATCACTCACCTCCTGCCTACATAAGGACAGGTTATCCACTTGAGGTCTTGCACCTGATGTTCTACACAATGAAAACTGAGGCAATATGATGACACAAAAACATCTCATACAGTTCCCACCATACAATTACTAGATTTTCACACGAAGATACAACATACACAACAGTTAAGTTTATTAACAGCATGGCATAATGATTAGTTAGTATTCATTAAGTGGAAGCACCATAAAGACCACTATTCTCACCTTCACTCTGACAGGGCAGCGGAGGGGGTTGGTCGTTCTCACGGTGGGTGGCGGGAGGTGAAGGAGGGGGAGGTGCGATAAGGCAGGAGAGGCAGGGGCCCTCAGGGTTTTCTGGCGCTGGGCTTCCACATCCTCTTCTTCGTGGTCTGGCATTGGCTTGGAAGCTCTCCCCTCCATCACACCTTTTGTTAATTCCTTTTGTGTGGTGTCCCTTAGCTGTTGAGTTTCTCCAAGATTGATAAATGTTGAAACTCTTCACACACATGCCTTTTTTGCCACATCTGCAATCTCTCATGATCTTCTTGATTGACTGTCCTAAGGCCTGTGAAGTCATATGCAACATGTGGACACAATTTTCTCCAATAGCAATTTATTCTTTTGGGTTTCATGGCTTTACAGCTTTTTCTATTACAGTGATGCCGTCCATCTTCAGTGGTGTAATCCTTCAAGCCTTTCATGATGTTCTATCAGTTCTCTTCCATGGTATTGGCAATATTTTCTATTCAGTAATGAGCCTTAAAAGTCCCTTGGGTCGCCGGGTGGCTCAGTTGCTTAAGCCTCTGCCTTTGGCTCAGATCATAATCCCAGGGTCCTGGGACTGAGTACACATTAAGCTCCTTGCTCTGTGGGGAGCCTGCTTCTCTCTGCTGCTGCTGCTTCCCCTGCTGTGCTCTGACAAATTAATAAAATCTTTTTTAAAAAAAAGTTACTATGACCCACGACCTGCAGGCTGAATTAGAGACATAGTGTTTGGGGGCAAGTAGACCACTTTGATGTCTTCAGTGCTGAACTCATGGGGTCTTAGAGTGGCCAGGGCATTGTCCAATTAAAAAAAAAAAAAACTTTTAAAAAAGGCCATTGGTCCCTCATGGGCAAGGTACTTCCTGACTTCAGGGACAAAGCATCAGTGGAACCAATCCAGAAAAAAAGAGTTCTCCTTGTCCAGACGTTTGTGTGGTACAACCGGAAGACCGGTTGCTGCTATTTATCTTTTCCCTTGACTTGGGGATCAGCAGCTTTACAGAGAAGGGCAGTCCTGAACATAAATCCAACTACATTTGCACAAAAAATTGGAATTAGCTTATCTCTTCCTGCCTTCAATCTTAGTGCTCACTTTTCTTCTATTAAATATTCTCTAATGGCATTTCCCCCCAAGAATAAGGCACTTTCATCTGCATTAAAAACCTGTTCAGACAGATATCCTCTCTCATTGATTATTTTCTTAATGACGTTTTTCTTTATGATCTGCTGCCTCTTGGTCATCAGAAGGTATCTGTTTATCTTGACATTTTTTTTAAAAAGATTTTATTTATTTATTCGACAGAGAGATCACAAGTAGGCAGAGAGGCAGGCAGAGAGAGAGGAGGAAACAGGCTCCCCGCTGAGCAGAGAGCCCGATGTGCACCTGGATCCCAGGATCCTGAGATCATGACCTGAGCCGAAGGCAGAGGCTTTACCCACTGAGCCACCCAGGTGCCCTATCTTGACACTTTTAAAGCCAAACCACTTCTAAAATTATCAAACCATCCCTTCCTGGCATTAAATTCTCCAGCTTTGGATCCTTCATTTTCTTTTTGTTTTGTCATATAACTTCAGGTTTTCTCATACTTAGTCTATAAGTATGCCTTTTTTACTGCAATTCTGCACCCACATAAAAGCTGCATTTTCAATAGAAGATAAAAAGGTGTTTTGCAAGGTTTTCATGCTTGTTGATGTAGATACAGTGGCTTCACATCTTTTTTTTTTTTTTTTTTTTTACAATGGTCCATACACTAATTTATCTTAAAATGGTTGCTACTGCAGCATCAGATCTCAATCTATGGTACATTATCAAGCAATTCTACTTTTTTTCTCTGCTTCTTGTGAGAACTTCTCGCTCATCTAGTGGCACTTTGTATGGATCCCATGGTGTTCGTCAAGGTTTATGGTATTGCACTAAACACGAAAACTGTAAGATCACTTTTTACTGCCATACATAACTTACTGAAAAGATGACCTGCTTACAATGATTAGTGTCACACAGCATTTTAAGAGGATACTTGAAGCACCTGGGCTTACTGGAATAGCAACAGGTATAAACAGAATCACTATAGTAACATAGTACGTACTACCGTAAATTTTATGCAGTTATTTCATACCATATCTTTATATTTGTTTAAATTGCTCTTGACTATAAATGGCACCATGTATGGGTGTGGGTGCAACTAAGTTTTGCTAAATTTTAACTTACAATATTGTGTGTATATTTTATGATAGTAAATAATAAAATCGACTATCTACATGTTTTATGGATCCATGAGATACTTTTAATTTTTATAATTCTAAGCTATGTAGTTCATCTGTGAGTTTTTTCAAATTGTAAAAAATCTTCAAACATTTTCCCAATATTTATTGTAAAAAACTTGTGTTGTTCAAGGGTGAAATGTGTTACAACTTTTAAGCTAAAATGAGTTACATGGAACCATTTCCTAAGATTAAAAACTTTTGGCTTTCTTAATGAATAAACTGGGGCACCTGGGTGGCTCAGTGGGCTAAGCCTCTGCCTTCGGCTCAGGTCATGATCTCAGGGTCCCTGGGATCGAGGCCTGCATCGGGCTCTCTGCTCGGTGGGGAGCCTGCTTCCTCCTCTCTTTTCTGCCTGCGTCTCTGCCTACTCGTGATCTTTCTCTCTGTCAAATAAATAAATAAAATCTTTAAAAAAAAAAAAGAATAAACTTGCCTAACAAAATACAAAGGAGATAACGAGTGTTTGCTTCCAGTTTTTTAAGTTAAGCTATTTTCACATACGGTAGCCACGTAACAGACAAGCACTATTCCCTTCATCCCATCAAGAAGAAAAGTGAAAGTGAAGCTCAACAAGGTAACTTCTTTGCTCAGGCTTCCATGACCATTAAGCTGCTGAGCCAGCACTCATACCCAAATTATAGCCCTAAATTCAGGGCTTTTTCTGCACCCCCTCTGAATTATCATAATGATCTCAAAAATAACGCTGAAGAAAAATAACATGAAAAGACTCCATGATAGTCATCTATAAAACATAAAACAATGATTTAGCAAGACGAATCCATACAGGCATACAAAATCAAACAAGGAGTATATGGAAGTGAATTCTCAGTTTGAGGAAGATGCGAACCACAGAGAAGACTAGTATTTTATTTTTACAAAACCAGCAATTTGGAGATACTTATTAAAAGGAATTAGAGACAATGTCTTAAAGCCTCTAGCCTCATCTCTGTTAAGATACTAGACCAACCCAAGGGCATACACAAAAAAGCTGTATCTAGAGCAGTATGTTAAAACAATTTTGATTCCAACTCACAGTATGAAATTGATTTCACTTTACAACCTAATGTGTATCTACGTCCAGCAAAAGTTTTAAACACAAATAATACTCTCTTTATATATGAATACTTATTTTTTCTTTCTTTTTTTTTTTTTAAAGATTTTATTTATTTGACAGAGAGAAACACAGCCAGAGAGGGAACACAAGCAGAGGGAGTGAGAGAGGGAGAAGCAGGCTTCCTGCCGAGCAGGGAGCCCGATGTGGGACTCGATCCCAGGTCTCAGGGATCATGACCTGAGCCGAAGGCAGTGGCTTAACCAACTGAGCCACCCAGGCATCCCAATACTTATTTTTTCTATTCTGCTTCATTAAAAAAACAAAACAAAACATTGGCTAGACTCATTACATTCAAAACCCAGTTTGAAAAACACTAAGCCAAAGAGATACAGAAGCTATTTGCATTATTGCACCACGCTCTAATAGAAGTTTAAAATAAAGATACTTTAAAAGCACACCTTATCTTAGCAAGGAAAAAGCTGATAATGCTACATTGACAGGGAACTGCTATAAAAAGGACACTGTATCTCACATCCAACCACTTAACAGCAATTGAAGGGAAAAAGATTACAGACCTAAAAAGTTTTGTGTGTGTGGTATATTAAATGAATCAAAGAAAAAAAAAATCAAACAAATGGGAAAAGAGAGGAACACCCAACTTGAGATCTAAATTTTCTCCTCTTAGGGTACCTGGGTGGTGCAGTTGGTTAAGTAACCTACTTGGTTTCAGATCGTGATCTCAGGGTCATGAGATCTCCCTCTGCCTCTGCCCCCCCCCCCCACACTTGCCTGTTCTCTCTTGCTCTAAAATAAATAAATCTTAAAAAAAAATTTTTTTTCCCTCTCAACCTCTTTAAAGTTGGCGGGGAAAGACTAAAATAAAAAAAAAAAGATCTGGAACCAATCTGAGACTTTCTTTGCATTTGATGCTATGTTACATTGTAATGTAAATATATATACAATATTCATTAGCTATCCCCAAATTCTAGTCAACTTTTTCCCCACATATAGTTTTTAGAATTTTTTACAGTATAATTTGATGACCACTCTTTATGACTGACTGCTCTGGTGACTTTCATTTTCTATGTGTTCACAGCCTTCATTGCGGCATTTCTAACTAGTTCTGTTCTACGCACGCTGACTGAACCTCTGAGCCTAAACCAGCTACCTTGCATGTATAAACCACTGTACATATGGAAAAACATGGCTGATTTAGAAAAAGCAAATTACCAAACAAAAGGAAAAAATCCTCTATGTGTACTTCAGGATAAAATTAAGTTTTCCAGCTAAATGTCTAACTATGAAGAATGAATTACTTATAAACATGCATTATCTTTCAGTGTGTTTATCACTTACCACAAAGATCAGGTACTCTTAAGTTCTAGAGCAAGTGAAGAGATAGCAAGGAAATAACAATTGACAATATTATACATTCTGCTACTTAGACACACTCATTTTTGTATACATTTGTGAAAAAGAATATAGTATTTGTAAGTTATTTCAGCCTAGAAGTGTCTGAAAAGAAAATATGGATTGAGGCAACAACAAAAGTACACAGAAAAAAAACTCTCAAGAACAGACTTTATTTTTAACATAAAAATTCTATTTTCTTGTGAGGCAGCAGTAAGTCTCAGATACAGGGAATACATAAGTACAGAACAACAATATTTATCACCATTGGAAATGCTGTTTTGGGGAGATTTTTGTTAGAAAAACAAATTTTTAAAAAATTGCATTTTAAAAAGATTTACACAGCTTAAAGATGAAAGATACAGACTTCAAAAAAACATAAATTATATTCTTCAACAGGATAGTATAAACAAAATATTGTTCAGGGCTGCTCTGTTTATCATTAATTTAAGCAAAGTAAAACTTAAACCTTAAAGTGCGAAGTATTCTTAGCTTTTTTAATGCAAATTTAGCACTTGCACTGGTCCAGTTTTGAGACATCGAAATTCCAAGCATTAAGGAATGAATCTTAAGTTCAGAACAGTAAACTGTATTCCGTAATGGCAATTTTTCTTTTATTTCCTTTAATAGAAGAAAATCTTGACAACCCAGTCCTAATCTTGGACATAGAGAAGGCTATAAAATTCTGCCATTTTAAAAAATCTCTCTTTTTTCAGCAAAAGCCAACGATTAAAAAGAAAAAAAAAGTGGGGGGGGGGAGGCTTTCTTGTTGCCAGTTACTCCACAGTTAGCAATAGCACCTTCTAAAAGGCTGATTTGGCTTGTCACAAGTAGTGAGAAATATTTTAAACAAAATGAAGACTCTAGTTCAAAAATAATTTTGGCATCCATGCTCATCACATTAACCAAAGAGGCAGAACAGGTATTTTAAAAATATAACTGCTAACAAAAGCCATGACAAGGAACAGACTTAGTCATGATCAGAAACAATTTTTTGTTTTCACCATTAGAAGGAAGAATGCAAGAGTAAAAAATAACTTAAGAAACTTAAGACCAAAAAAAAAACCCAAAACTTAAGACAAAGTAAATCACCAGACAATAGCTCCTTTTGCCAAAATATACATGCCATCTATTTCTTACTGCAATGGAAATAAATTTATTTAAAATTTTTAAAAATTTAAATTATATTCCCATTGAAGCTATTCTAAATTTATCTTCTATACAGTTTTCTACAGAATAACAAGATAATTATGGAATGTAATTTTAGAAAATATTTTTTTGAAAGTAGATCCATTTTTTTTTCCCCCAAAAAATCAGCCATCTGTGAAGTAAGGGTTAAGCAAAAGAGCTGAATGGACCTATGGGTTAATATTTTTTCAAGATTGCAATAAAGCTCATATGCTTAAAAATTAGCCCTTTGGCACTGGCAGTTAGAGTTGTTTGTACCTTGTACCTTTTTGTCTTTCTCTCAAATCTCAGGCTCTATTTCTCCCAAACCCAAGGAATGTTTGGTTGTCATACAATTAATTTACCTGCAAATTCACATTCCCCTTACAACCAAACATTAAAAGTTCCACTTATAAGACTCTGTAAATAATAACTCTTAAACTTGTTCTCCCATTCCGGTTTTAAATTAGATTAAGGACATATGAAACTCTACAGAAAGATGTGAATTACACAAATATGCACAACAGAATAAAGGGAAGAACTGTTTAAAAAGTGGCATTTTAGTTATAAAATAGCCTTCTGATTTACAGGAATGGACAGAAGAAAGTAAGTATAAGGTAAAGAGAGAACAGATTTAATAGAATTCAAGTAATCCAAAAACTGAGGGTTTTTTTTTAAACTTGTTTTTGACTTCTTCCTCTTACCATTTATACCAACTCACCTGATGGGTTTTATTACCCTTTCTTCTGTACTTTTGATAGAGCAGTTCTCAGGGGTGAAATGGTAAAGTCAAGACACATAACAAATAAGGCAAAGAATAAGGTTCTCGAGAAACCAACCAACCAGAAAATTTAGATCCTGAAGAACTGAGTTTTACTGATTGAGAAGCCACAATGTACTGATTCCAAGTAAATTAAGTTTTGGATGGAGAAGGTACCAAAATTCATCAGTGCTACCAACTAAAACCTGACAGACTTATTCAAATGTTTGAATTTATCTAATTTGCCTAAATACATCTCCATTTTAAACTTCATAGGGCATAATTTTAATTATTTAAATGATTTAAAGGTGCATGAGTAGAAGTCCTTTCAGAAGATTTATTGCTACCACTACGTTTCCTGATGATATATGTCCAAACTGACATATTAAACCTTCTAAACTGAATCCCTTTTACAAATATTTAAATTTTTTCTCCCTATAGTACGTATAGGAACATTAAATTATTGCATCATAGGTAGTATATGAAGATCTTAGAAGGATGCTTTCTATCAATATCATCTGAAACTCATTCTTAAAAAGAGCTGCTCCTTATTTTCACTACCATATACACAAAACATGAAATACTGTTGTCATGTGATATTGGCAGTGATTGTATTAAGATGAGCCTAAATCCAAAATTGAATGGATTTTTCAAAGATCCCTGTTGTTTATTGTTCCAAAGCTCTCCTGGCCTGTCTTCCCCACTGTGTGGAATGCTGGAGGGAAAGCTAGCAAAATCTGTAAGCAACATATCTCAGTGCCAACCACCATAAAGAAAATGTCAGTCGCAAGATTCTGTGACTACGGATTGCTATTCAATGGATTACACTCCTGGCAAACAACTAACCCTGACCAATTCCACAAGACAACAACATCACAAAAGCAAAGGAGGAAATCCATGCACAGTCATTTTAGGACCTCTTGGAACTATGATACAGTGATGATAAAAGGAGATCATGTGATAAGTACTTTGTAGAAATCAAAGGGGCTCCTTACTCCTAGCTAGTAATCAACACTGGGGTAGTTTCCTTTTGGCTCACTGACTTTTTAACCAAGTTCCAATGACGGGTAAGAACATATTAAAGCACTTGTCTCCAGACTATAATTTTTCTGACCACATGGTGAAATGTATACAGATGTAGTGAAGAAAACAGCAGTTTTACAAGTATTTCACCCAAAGCACAAACTTCTGACATCAAAAAACATAAATCACATAATGTACTAATATTTAATATTGCTTTTTATCTTGTTATATATTTGTTCAATGCATTTACCTATCAATTCTTGTTTGGGAGAAAAACATAGTCATGAGATAAAGATTGCTGGGAAAATGTCAACAATCCCTTTGGTCCCAAAGCTGGAAACAGCTGAGAAAAGCACACACCTAGAAAGGGAAACAAGAAACAAGAGGCCACCAAAGAATCTTTGAACATCCTGTTTGCTACGTTTCAGAAAATGTAACACTGGTATTATAAAATAGTCATTTTCATATAAAAGATGGTTCTTGCAGCATCATTCATGTCTCCCTTCAGGAATTTGTTTGCAGGGATCAGTTTGTTTTTTTTTTAAGAAGTTTAATTTGAAAACAAAAAACGATGTGATATTGGCCCTCCAAAAGTAAAGAATGAGACCTTTCTTGTTTCAACCAGGGCTTTAAGAAAAAGCAGGCTAAGCAATGAGGGCTGGCCTTCATGAGTAAGCAAAGCCATCAGAGGGCGCTGCCTTCTTCCAGAAGTCATACTGTGACTTGTCAGGGGGAAAGCTGGAGCTTCGCAGCCAACTGGGAGCGCGTGATGCCATCACAATGAAATGATCTGAGGAGGTTCTCAGTTGCTCAGAAAAATGGCCACACAACCCTGTGACTTATCCTTCAGCTTCCTCAATGGGTTCTGGTGGTGGGAGTAGAGAGGCCGAGGGCATGACTGTACTCGTTCCTCGAGAGACTCGGTCTTGCTCTGTGTTTGTAGACAGGGAGGCCACAGCAATAGGCTGCAGCAGAGTGGTGGTCATGCCTGTGCTAACTGTCAGACTGTGACCAGAGCCCTTGAGGGTGAGATCTGGTGTGGGAAGGAGTGGCTTGAGGATGCTGACGAGGCAGAATGCAGAGCCGCTTTTAGGAATGAAATTCACCTTGTTTTTGTCAGGACAGTAAAAGGCTGGGATTTCATGGAGTTGTTTTGGCCTAGGCACAGAACAGACAACCCGGCAGGTTTTAAGTCACACATCACTGGAAGTAAGCTCTTTTATTATTGTTTTTTTTCTAAACAGATAACATAGATACATGAATACAAAACTCAAATTGTATCAAAAGCTTCAAATGCTATGATCCAAAATGGAATTAGACACATAATTCAAAATATGTATCTTAGAATGCCAAAAGGACATCATTCATCTTTGCTGCTTTCAGTTCCCTGGTGAGGCTGGGGCACCATATAGGGGATCAGGCTGAAGACCACTGCATCTCAATGAAGATCTAAGACAGTCATTAGGAATAAATTATTTCCTAAAGCAAAAGAAATTCTGGATGTTTAAAGACAAAAATATGACTCACCACTCCTGTTTTTCCAAAGCCTGTACTATATTGAAGGGAGAAGGCAAGTATATTAATGACATACAATATCCCTCTTTTGCTAAATTCCACCACTGCATGACTAAACTTTGGTACACATGAGTTTTCTCTTCAAGTGTGCTTAAAAAATCTCTTTGACTGAAACAAATTTTGAGTTAACCATAATGGTTTTCTGAGAAACATAACGGAAATGTAAAATCAAAATAAAATTAATCACTATCCCTTCCTGTCCCCAGGTACTCCTGAGAACTAACCCAAACGGTTGGAAATGGATACTAATATTAATGGTATTCTATGAAAAAAGATATTAAAAAATTGAACTGTTAAAGTAACATGGAAGTGCCACAAAATTAAAAAGAAATTACAGTGGGAGAACCTAAGTAAATCAAGATTCCGGTGGGAAAAGGTAATATGATCATATAATAAAAGTATGGTTCTCATCTCTCCTACTGAAATTTTAAAAATTTAAATTCAAGTGTGCCAAGTCTGCACTCAATTGTGGGGACCCAAAAAATGAAACAATCTACAAAGAGACAAATTAAATATGTAGGGTTTTTTGTGGGGAGGAAAGGGAGGTACTGGGAACAGAACTGTATTTCAACATAATTTCAACCATTTGTAATCTTATGTTTTCTGCATTTAAAACATTACTGAGAGAAGTTATGAATTACTTTAAGCATCCCTAATCTTTGCCACACTGCCAAAGGTGTCCATAGCACGAAAAAAGGTCAAGAACTCCTATTAAGGGTCTGAGAGATGTGATAAAAATAGTAAGAGGTTTAAAGGTAGCACAGGAGAGTGGATAACCTGTGGTACAGAATAAGAGGGACAATTTGGTAGAAAGATTTACAAGGAAAGTAACACCTGAGCTGAGTTGTAAGAAATTAATAAACAGGGACACCTGGGCAGCTCAGTCGGTAAGCATCTGCCTTCAGCTCAGGTCATGATCCCAGTAGTGAGTCCCATGGAGCTTTTGCTTAGTGGGGAGCCTTCTCCCTGTGCCTGCCACGCCCCCTGCTTGTACTCTCTCCATAACAAATGAATAAAATCTTTAAAAAAAAAAAAAAGAAATTAATAAACAACAGACCTGGAGAATGGTGTCCCCCTCAAAAAAAACCAAGTAGACAATGCTTTTGGTGGGCAGATTTTATTAATAATGAATCCTACACAAGGACAGCTTTGACAAATACAATAATTTAAGAACAAAGAAATCATTTAACTTGTGCACTGTTCCAATATAGAATGGAAACGTCAAGTCCTTTTAGGGCCACAAGTGTATTTGGATAGATTAGTGATAAGAAGGGCACTCAATCCTCTATTTTAACTATATAAGAGTATGGTTTTCAATTCCTTAAAGAAAATAGGAGGTTGAGGTTAGGTTTCTATGATTAAAAAATGCTTGAATTTTCTTCTGAAGGTAGAATTATTAGAAATATCTTTAATTCTTAGGGAAAAAAGGCCAATCTTCCAAATGAGGCCTAAGTTTTTAGTTAATTTTTTTGAGGTTATCCTGTTAAAAATTAATTTCCTTACTGCTTTCATTAAAATAGATCTCACAGAAAATAATATAAACAGTAATAACTAACTAGCACCAAGATCAAATAAAACATTAACCTCCCCCACAAAAAAACCAAAAAGCCTTCCTTTGTCCCCTCTTTCAGTTTTCCAGTGTCCAGCCCAACCTAGCCAGAGGACTCACTCCTGATCTCTAACATTTTTCTAGAAGCTTATACCATCCAAGAAACAAATTATCCACCACTATGGTGGAAGATCAGTACATACCTAGGCTAACAGAAGCCACAAGTACCAATACTACTCCAAAGCTTCTTCAACTTAATAAGCATACATAGGGAAAAAAAAAATCTCAAGACTAACTTCAAATTTTTATTTTTCCTTAAGAAATTATTCCAAAAGAAAAAAAAAAAAAGAAAAAAAAAAGAAATTATTCCAAAAGGACTGTGTCTCAAAGTGGATATAACTGTTGTGAGCTAACTTTCTGAAAAACGGATGGATGGGCTGCATAGTAATTCTAGGTATTCTTTTTTTTTTTTTTTTTAAAGATTTATTTATTTATTTATTTATTTATTTGGCAGAAATACAGCTAGAGAGGGAACACAAGCAAGGCGAGTGAGAGAGGGAGAAGCAGCAGGCCTCCCGCCGAGCAGGGAGCCCGATGTGGGACTCGATCCCGGGTCTCCGGGATCATGACCTGAGCCAAAGGCAGTCACTCAACCAACTGAGCCACCCAGGCGCCCCAATTCTAGGTATTCTTATATTGATGCAAGAAATTATGTCTTTTTTAAAGGCTTGTATATTTGTATATATATTTTTTAATGCAGGCATAAATTATCAGCAAAGAAAATGGTGGACGCAAGTTACTTATAACCAAAAGGAGGGAGAGAAGGAGGGTCATGTTATATTTTTAATAATACCTCTATACTGCAAAGAAGCCACAATATCTAGGAACCTAAGGTAACTAAGGCCAAGGAATTCATTAGTGTGGAGAAAGAAACACCATATTTGACTTTCTTTAATGAAGGACTAAGTACAGACGACACGGCTATGGTATATACTATATCACAAAGAATATAGAGACTGAAAGTACAAAATGTGGTTTAAATTCTGGGTCTAAATTGAATCAGGTATACAAAACATATATTTCAAGAAACAACACTCACCCCACTCCAATCCCCAGTTCAGGTCAGAGTTACTGCCTTTATTTTATTTTAGGATTTTAATTTATTTATTTATTTGACAGAGTGAGACAGTGAGAGAGGAAACACAAGCAGGGGAAGTAGGAGATAGAGAAGCAGGCCTCCTGCAAAGCAGGGTCCTGGGATCACTACTCAAACCGAAGGCAGATGTTTAACAAGTGAGGCACCCAGGCTCCCTGAGTTACTGCCTTTAAACCAGAAGTTAAGAATTAAAAATATTCCTCAAAGAATGATTAAATAAGCCTAAATTTTTAATTAGGACCAATAATCTATATTTGTTTGTTGCTAGTGTGCCCAGTGGGTTTACTCTCATTTTGACAGAGGTAGGGCAAAAGAGACTAATTTTTTTAGACCTTGAGTCATTTGTTTTATTGATAGAAACTTAAAATTACCTCTAACGAATCTATTTTTAAGTTACTGCTGTTCATTTGTTTTTGAAACATAATGAAGATGCTTAAAAAGAGTAAGTTTCTGTATGCTACACATCCTTTATATCAGTATAATGTATAACAAACCATGTCCATTTTAAGTTTACCTTCTAGTAACAGATGTGCCATAAAACATGTAAGATGTTAGGGTTTACATTCTATTTCTTTGCTCTAGCTATCCATTCATATACACACATATGTGTTACATTATTTGTATCTATTTTCCCTTCTTTTAGATACAAATAATGTAACAGTATATACATAGTTCAGATATTAAGTCCTAAGAAATTTTCCAAATGCAATAGTTTAAGGCAGATACCACAGGACACCAACCTACACAACAAATATTCACTCAGTCATTTATAAAATGAATTCAAACTGCTTCTGAGCCAATCAGTGATTTCTCTGCATTTGGGCAATCTTTTTTTAAAAGATTTTGTTTATTTATTCAGAGAGAGAGAGTGCATGAGCACTGCCGGAGGTGTGGGGGGCAACGGGAGAGAGAATCTCAAGCAGACTCTGTGCTGCGCATAAAAACCCCAGGCGGGCTCAACCCCAAGACCTGGAGATCATGACCTGAGCTGAAATCAAGAGTCAGGTGCTTAACTGACTGAGCCACCCAGACACCCCCACATTTGGGCAATTTTAACTACCAATGAGTAAGTCAATGAGCTCAACTCCAAAAAGGTCCATTTGGCCCATTTGATTTTTACTCAGAATGATTCCACATCTTAAGAACTCTCATGGAAAAGTCTAAGCCAGCATCTGCAAATTGGGCATAAAAAATATGAGGTATTTGTTAGAGATGCAAAGTCTAGGTCCTACCTCCATATTAAGCGTTAGGCCTGGGATGGGCCCAGAGATCTGTAGTTTCAACTCATACCCCAGATGATGAAGATTCAGTGAGCCCATGGAACAGATCTGGAGAAATTCTGCTTAAACTTTCACTTGCACCAGTCAAGCTTTTAGACTAACATAGTAGGCAAGGGGCCGGGGGAGCAGTTGCTAAAACGGAGTTTTCAATTACTTTCACAAAAGCAGATAGGAGATAGGAGACTGACAGCTTGGATTTCCTAGTACAGAAATTGAGGGAATTAAAAATAAAGAAAGAAAAAGAGATTGAGGGAATTAAAAAATGATGCTCTTTGTGTGGCAAAATTATTCAGAATTTTGGTGAAAGGCAGCACTAACAGGAGGAGCACACAGAGGAACAAAAGGATGCCGTATTTGTTCCAAGATGTTCATAAAGGAGGAAAAAGATCAATGACATGAGTCAGATAAGGCTGGACAATCTTCGCATTACGTTTCAGGTTTCACAAGCAAGAAAAACACAGAAGGGTGACTCTTAGACATGCAGCCATATCGAGACCGGAAGGTGAGGGCTCGGTGCTACTATGACATCCCCAAATAATGTTCATTACTTCATCTGCTGCCCCACACATACCTACAATCCTGTAGCCCATCACTTACAAAGCAAGGAGTCATGGCTACTGAAATTACTAAGGCTAATTCTGAGCATATTTTGAGTCTAAAATTATAGTATTTCCCTAGTATACCAGTCAGCAGAAATATGAGCACAGGGAATCACATACCAACAGTACTACACACTATTTAAAATCCTGCTTCTTACATTATCTTCATCACAGTAACCTGATTCAACAAAGTAATAGAATTCTATTTCTTATACAGATAGACAAAATATTTCTAATACTGTTTAAAGAACTAGAGACCAAAAGTACATAAAATCTGAAGGGAACTCAATCCTTGAAAGAAACTGGCTATTAGTTGATATTAAGCACTGCTGTTAATTTTGTTTGGTGTGATAATAATATTTTGGTTATGTAGGAGTATTATGGTAACTTTTAGGAAACAAATATTAAATTGTAGTTATGGTTAAGTGTCATGATGTCTGCAACTCATTTCCATACACTTCAGCAAAAACTACCACCACCATGCATTGACAAAGCACATATTAACAGAATGTTACCTACAGAATCTGGGTTGTGGATATATGGGTAATCACTATACTATTCTTCAACTTACTTGAAAACTCTCATAATAATAAAAGTTATTTGGGGAGATACTTACGAGCATTCCTCAAAGACTTTGACCCTTTCACAGCCCTCAGGAGGTTCCCTTTTGAACATATAACTGTTGTTAGGTTTTGGTGAGGTTGCATATTTGGGCAAAGGAGAGTTGTTCCCATTTTCTGCAAAAAATGGCATGCTGGATTACTAAGGAATACTACCAAATAAATGCAGTCATAATACATTTAATTGTACATGGCCTCCCCCCCACACCACGAACTACTCTAGGGTAAGAATGGTGTTTTATTCATCAACACCAACCCCCAAGACATGACACAATACCTGCTAAAGAGGAGATAATTAATGTTTGCTAAATAAATGCATAAACAAAAAATGTTTCTCTTTCACTTACAATTACTACAGTTTAGGCCTGTCTTACTTAATCCATGGCACTTAACACTGATATCTTACTCCCTTATTTCTGTTATATAACTGGCAGTCAGACTCAAATGTCAATTCCTTTCTTCTCTCAGTACATGTAACTGAGATGGCTCTTCACTAGTTGCTTGTCATTCACTCCTGGTCTGCCCTTCAGAATTTCTTAATTTCTCTGTTCCTCTCAATTACAATCTAAGCTGCAAGCAGTCAGGGGCCTTCATGCACTGTATGCCAAAGGTTTCCCTTTTGCCTATGAACTTCTCCATACCTAAGAGGTTTGTCTCTATTCGTTTGCCAACACTTCCTTCAAAGTCTAGTTTGAAGTTCTGAAATCTTTCCAAGTTAACCCTGTGAAAGCAAAAACTTCTTTAACTGTGGCATTTCTGTTCTGTGTTGATATCCTCAGTTTCTACAACATTATCTTAAATTCCTGATATGTTACTTATGGTCTAAATTTTCAGTCTGACAGTGCCTTAGTAAGCTATAAATTTTTGGCAGGCAGTAGCACTGTGGCTCTGTTTTCTTATAAAAGAAATTCAGAGAAGCTAACCAGTCGCCGGTTCTCCTAAGGTCAAATGAAGCATTACACAAAATTCATGGAGTTCCAACTTGTTACTGAAGTAAAAGTAGAAAGTATGGGAAACAAGGGGTAGAGTTTAATGGCCATGTTTTGTGGGAGGGAGGGGGCAGTGTTACATTTGATTGAACACTAAGTACCAGGAGCTGTGCTAAATGGTTTGTATTTACCATTCCTTTTAATCCTAACAATAAAGTAGTTAATTATGCAGATTCCTGATAAGAAATACAAAGCCCAACCAAAAGATTTAATTCTGTGAGTGCCAGACCTCCTTCACAGTGGAATCACCTGGGAGCATTAAAAAAGAATGGTATCTGTATCTACCCCCCAGGGCATGTTATTTAACTGGTGGAGGGTGTCGGCCTGGAATAGACATATTTTACTTAACCTACAAGCTGGGTCCAAACAACAGCATTTACAATTGCCCATACCTTTAGCTGACTTCTTCAGGAAATCCTATGTTCTCTGCACTTGTTACAGTCTCAATAATTTAGGTGATTGATTAATGGCGAACTGTAATTTTTAGGGCATTCAACATAATTTTGAGTATCAGGTTCTAAATAAGTGACCACTAAACTGCGCTGCAGAATTTACGGTTATTGCTCTCAAGTACGCAGAGTAACTTGGGGTAGGCTAAGAAAATACTGCTATAGACAAATGACAGGTCATATTTGTTTTAAAAGGCAAGAACATTAGTAATTAATATTCAAACAGCTTAAGTCTCCAAGTTATCTTTTAAGTTGCACAAGTAGTTTAGTACTGTAAGCCTTCCAACCTTTTACTACAGGCTTGCCTTCAATATTCATTTTGCATTGACATAAATCAGCTTACTTCTTGCTAGAAATGTCACAAGAAGAGATTCTAAAAAACATTAATTTGAAGGTTTCAAGTTACTAAAAATATTAAAAATAGTAAGGTAGCAAAAACAAGACAACTAAGGTGAACGAGAACATGCTTTTCAAGACAAATGTTTATTTATGCCAAAAAGAATGTTTCTCACTAATAAGGAACTTGCATTAACAAGTGAAGAAAAAGGAAAAAAAAAAAGGTACAAACAAAAAATCCCTAAACCCACCTATCTAGACCAACACTTCAACACTATGGTAAAACGTAACTATTTTGTACTTCAATTTTTTAAAATCTATGTTAAGAATGTATGTCAAAGTAATTACCTTGGTAGCCTTAAGTGTGTGCGTTCTACTACAAAATGAACAGAATGAATGATACAATACATGGGGTTCACTGATCTGGTAACAAATTCCTCCTGCATTGTACCTTTGTCCCTGGGATCAACAAGCAGGTCATCAGCCGAGCAAGGACTCTCTTCACTCCCTTCGTTTGAGATGGTGAGGAATGATGTGGGAGACACAGACTGAGAGCGACTGCTATTGTTGCTTCCCTTGTCTGCCCCACCAGGGGTCTGCGTGTCAATGCTGCGCGTGCTGCTACTTCTCTGTACAAGGGGGGGAGGTGCACGATGCCCATCTGGAATATCCTGGGGCTGTTATAAAATTTCAAAAACATAAGTATATTTATCATCGATTTCAAAATTCACCAGAAATGTACCCAAAATCAATCTTCCCCTATTGTTCCAGATGACTCACAGATCAGACATGCACATTACATCTAATGAGAAAAAAGTCTTTGTGCTGCTCCGTAAGTGACCTCCCTGTCTAATATGATCACCCTACTAAACATTGAGCAGCATATGCAAAGACTCTGTATCGTAAGGTTAGGCCTGTGACAGGTGGTCAATGCTTACTGAATGAAAAGGCAATGAATTAGTTACCATGTGCTAAGTATTTTTAAACTTGTGAAGAACTCCCATGGTAAAGGAGAAAAGAGGGGAAAGCTAGGTATAACCCCTGGTTCCATATCAGAAGAAAAGGTTCCACTGTGTGAGCTAGTGATACTTGATGACAGGTCCTGTTACCTTCTCCCTCTGCCCACATACATCCCCTTGAGTTTTTCCAAAGAAACCTTCCTTAATAAGGGAAAGGGTAATGGTAGCAATGGTAATTATAGGGGGAAATCGAGAAGAACATTCAGAGGAAATCTTGTGTGGCTCACATAGAAGGAACAGTAGCTCCCTTTGGTTCATTTACCTTTACTGTATCAAGGGGGTTCCTCCCATCACGCAGTATGGACAACATGGTATTCCTAAGCTAAAGCAACCTTTAATCTTCATGAAGAGGACATCTTAAGCACCAATAAAATACTACTTTAAATTCAATTCCTCTTTCACTGAAGAATGAAATCTCAAATATACTGTGACATGCTTTTAAATATATATAGGAATCTTCTTACTGTGTCTTACACTGGAATCATTCTTACATCTTATACGTATTTTTTTAAGATTTTATTTATTTATTTGAGAGAGACGGGCAGAGGGAAAGGAAGATGCAGGTTCACTGCTAAGCAAGGAGCCCGACGTGGGGCTCGATCCCCGAACCCTGGGATCATGACCTGAGCCAAAAGCACTTACCCAACTGAGGCTCCTCATGTCTCATATGTGTTAGAGATAAGCAGAACTGCATTTCATGGTCATAAAGTCAACCAAATAGTAACTCACAATCAAACAATAAGGAACAGGTAGATTCCTGCTTAGAAAGTATTTGAAGTCATATACCTCCCTCCCCAACAAATTTATAATCGAAACATTTGTTACATGAAGTTATAGCAAATGAGAAGTGTATCACCTGTCTAGTGATTTTTTAAATATGGAAAATGAAATTGTAACTTTTTAAAGAATTAGAATAGTTAATGTGGAAGGACAATTTTAAGATACAAGATTACTTACTATAAGTTGTTCTTCCTTTTCTCCGGTCTCTTTAATTATTATTTCAATCTCCTGATTCAATCCTTCCACACTATTCCGGAACCGGGAGCCTGTTGATTTGGTGATGGGAATTACTGGAATAAGTGCACTCTTTGGAACAGGAGCCTGAAGAAAAAGTGGTGGAGGAGGGAGAAGAGAGCTTTAATATGTTTGATTTAAATTCTCTAGTTTGAAGCATACTTCTCATTGACATACATAACTCTAAAATGAATTAAAATTAAGTTTACAGGCTTCACAAAAAGCATGAGTAACCAAACATGCTCCTTGACATACACAACATATAATTTAAAGCCAAAATTCTATACAATCAAAATAGAATTTCAGAAGTTTATTCACATCTATTAGGACTATAAAGAGAGTAGGGATAAAGGAAAATAGTAAAAGAATGTCAATCTCAAAAATTCTTTTATGACTGTAACAGAGTTCAGGTTTTAGAACATAACTTAAAAGTACTCCAGTGCCACAACTATCTATACTCCAGGGAAAATTTTTTCTTAAAGGTGATTTATCAGAAAAAAATATTTTGGTTGGAAAAAACAAAATCAGTCCCAAAGTTCACATATAGCAGCAGGATTGTAGACATGAGAATAACTTCCCTGTGAAATTTAATTATTTATACTTCCTCTGTGATGATTTTAATGTTTTCTTAAAGAAAAAAAATGATATAATTCATTTTCCTCTTTTTTTCACTGGCATATTACTTTTGAAAAGAAATAACGGATCACATAGTTAAAGGATATTACATGGTTTCCTGACAAGATACTCAAAGAAGACTATGAAACAAGAATTACAGAAGTATCTGCTAAAGTAGCAACAGCTTGCCAGAAGATGACCCTGCCTACTGTACTGCCAACTAGTAAAGAAATGGGATTAACCCATTCTTCCTTTAGGGGGGTTTCTTTGAAAAACCTCTTTCAGGGGAAGGTGGGCAAAGAGACAAAGGTTACGGGGCCTCCAATCATCACTAGTTTCCATTCAATGGCTATAACCCTGTTATCTGTACAGAACTTTGTGTTAAACCTGTATTTCTTCTCTTTTATTTCTGCTTACTTTGTAAGTAAAAAAATTTTTTAAATAAGCGTAACACAACAACGATCCTTAGAAAAGGCACATTTCCATCCTTGGAAAATTTATGAAAAAAAGCCAAGAGGAATTTCAGTCCAGAGTGGAAAGAAGAGATGGAAGTGAAAAAGCAATAGATAATACGAGAAGCTTGAGGGTATTGAGAGAAGACTGCAGAACAGAGAGTTAAAAAGGGGGACAAATGAGAAGATACAACTAGAAGAAAGGATACCTGAAAAAGATTGTGAAAAAAGAAATTATTTTAAGAATAAAATACATAACAGGGAAAACACAAAATAAAAGTTGTAGCTACTATTTACAAAGCATCCATCCACCTTGGACCAGACACCACAGGTCCTCTCATTTTCAGAACGACTCTTCTCTGAGGTGGGCTGCAGTGTTTCCCATCTTACTTGCAAAGAAAGGAAGACTCAGGGCCTCAAGAAAAAACTAAGCAAAGTTGCCTCTTAGGCATCTCCTTACTGCCACTGCCTAGAAGAGTATAGATTAGACACAATGCTTATTCAACGAGGCTGGTGCTATGAACTGAATGTCTGCGTCCCCTTTTAAAATGCTCTAACCCCAATATGGCTATGATTTGGAGATGGGGGTTATATGGATGGAAGTGATTAAGATTACAGAAGAATGGGGACCTCATCCAACATAAGAAAGGAAATATTGAGGTGACAGGAAACAGATTCAGACTAAAAAAGCAGTTTAAAAAAATCTACAGCTCACTACTGGAGAGCATATTAGAACATTTCTGTCATGCACTCATCCTCCCTATGCCTGGACTCTTCCTGTGTCAGGAAATAATGGCAGAGCACCAGTACAGACCAAGAAAGATCTGGGGAGTTAGTACGTATTTAACAAATAGTTTTTCGTTTTATTTTTTTTAACTGAAAGATACTCAACTCTAAGCTTAATTTTCTTTTCTCAACGTCATAGAACAAATAATAGCTTGCACTGGATGCCATTTGCAAATATGCATTTGGTTTATAACTGTTAAATTATAGAAATGAAGAAGGAGACTAGAAGGGAAGGATGCTCTGAAAAGGTTTTTGCAAAATGTTGACCTTACTGGATTTTAGAACCATAAATATCTTAAGAACCGAAAGCCTAAGTTTTCTGTTATGTTGGGAAATGCACATACACAGAAACCTGCCAATATCACAACTAACTGTATATCTGGTTACTGCTCGTCAACGTAGCTAAGAAGTCAGGCCCTACACAGCCGGTAAGAAGTTTTTCTCAAATAGAATCTAAAGAGCAGCAAATATTTATCCATCGTTTAGTTTGTTTAAAGCAAAACAAAGCAAAGAAGGAAAAGAAAAAATACTGCCACCTTCCTAGGGTCAACACAGCATTTTAGGTAAATGAAGCAAAAGTTCAACTATAATTAATTTAACTAGTTCTATGTTTAGAAGAAAAGTAATTCACTCAAGCTGCCTGGGAAAGATTTTCTTCATTAAACGCACTATTATTGTTCCAGAAGTAGAAGGTAATAGGCCTCTGATTTCATTCTTCACATAAACCATACTCTAAAATATCTAAAAATTAAAAAAAAATTATACTTAAACTTTCATGCTTCATTTCAAGGACTCTTAGGGAATTTTATGTGCATGTGTGTATAATTTATTTTGCCTATCTCTATGTAGTTTTCTGTAATAAAATTTGTTTTTCTAAATGTAAGTCAGTACATGCAAATATAAGTGAGTTATCATATTAACTGAGAGATCACCTTTAGACAGCACTGAAAGATTAAAAGTTCTTCACTGAACTGAGGTAAAATCTCTCTTCTCCTAAGATCTATCCTTTGGAAACCAAGAACAATAGGCTCCTGGGTGGCTCAGTTGGTTAAGCGACTGCCTTTGGCTCAGGTCATGATCCTGGAGTTCTGGGATCAAGTCCTGTATCCCACTCCCAACTCTGCAGGGAGTCTGCTTCTCTTTCTGACCTTCTCCCCTCGCAGGCTATCTCTCTCAAATAAAAATCTTAAAAACAACAACAAATGAGCAAGGATCTCCCATTTTCTCTTTTGTTTCTTTCTCTTCAAATCAGAATATTTTTCAATTAGAGGTTTTAATTAGATGAATCACCATTACAGAGTTTTATTTTTCCACTTACATTCTCCAATTGTCTATATACATTTATATACATTATAGTTTAAAGATCCAATTCTGCCTGGGGCACCTGGGTGGCTCATCTGGTTAAGCATCTCCTTTGACTCAGGACATGATCTTAGGGTCCTGGGATGGATCCTCAAGTCAGGCGCCCTGCTCAGCAGGGAAACTGCTTGTCCCTCTCCCTCAGCTCCCCCCAACTCATTTTCTCTCTCTCTCACTCTAATAAATAAATAAAATCTTAAAAAATAGAACAAGATCAAATTCCGTCTAAAAACTGAGTTAGCCAACAAAGAAAGAAAAGACCACCAAGAGGTTTGGCCAATACCGAATCTTGTAAGATCAATCTACATTACAAATTAAATACCTGTTCAAAGTGTGGAGGTAAGACTGTGTACAACAGAAAGATGGGAAGAAACCCCACTGAAGCAGTAACCCAACAGGAAAAAAAAATACAGCATTTTCGAGGAAGAAAAATGTGCCTTGAGAGGCAAGTAGGAAAGAAAAAGATTTGGTCAGAAATTCAACAGAGATCTAGGAGAGAAATATGTGCCAGAATATAACAAACATGAGCCCAACAAAAGGGAGAAGAAAACTTATGTCTGGAATGGCTTTAAAAGAAAAAGAAAAAAAATTAAAATGTGTCAGGAACAACAACAAAAAAAGCCTTCGTATCTTATGGGCTTTTTTTTTTTTTTTTTTTAATACTTTATTTATTTTTTTTTTTTTTAAAGATTTTATTTATTTGACAGAGAGAAATACAGTCAGAGAGGGAACACAAGCAGGAGGAGTGAGAGAGGGAGAAGCAGGCTTCCTGCTGAGCAGGGAGCCCGATGTGGGACTCGATCCCGGGTCTCCGGGACCATGACCTGAGCCGAAGGCAGTGGCTTAACCAACTGAGCCACCCAGGCGCCC